>CAUYPK010038990.1:0-11056 GCA_963574355.1 Loris lydekkerianus | reverse complement strand
ACATATTCTTCTTAGCAAAGTATCTAAGGAATGGAAGAAAAAGCCCTACTATAAAGCTAAATTATAGCTTTCACATGAAGGCTATACCCAACTATAGCACAAGACTATGGGGAAAGGGCCAAGGAAGGGGAAGGGAGGGGGTAGGTTAGGGTGGAGGGAGGGTAATGGATAAGGCCCCACCTACAGTGCATTTTAGAATGGGTACAGGGGAGACTCACTAAATGCAGAATACAAATGTCTACATACAATAACTAAGAAAATGCCATGAAGGCTACATTGAACAGTTTGATGAGAATATTTTAGATTGTATATGAAACTAGCACATTGTACCCCTTGATTGCACTAATGTACACAGCTATGATTTAACAATTAAAAAAATAAAAAATAAATAAATAGTATAGGAAAAGGAAGAGAGAGAGGGAGAGAGAGAGAGAAGGGAAAGGGAGAGAATGAATCAGTGTGATGGGTTGGCCTGGCATGAACCACACACTGTCATTTTCCAGACATTTTCCATTTGCCCCTCTCTGACCTGTCACACTCGCTGGCTCCCCCAGCCCCACTGGGTAGCTGAACTGGAGATGCACACACTACTCATCACATATCTGCTGCTTTTACCACCTCTTTACAGTCCAACCACTGACACAAGCTTGATAAAAGGGCTTGGTGATTATTCAAATCTCTGCTTGGACCAGAAATTAACTTTGAAAATATTCCACAAAATATGGCTTTAAAACAATCATAGTATAATTCCTGAAGGCCTCCTATCCCTCCCAACTGGCATCTCACCAAGTGAGGACCATCATAGTTCCCTTTATGCCTCATCTCACCTACTTCACTCAGCCCTCATCTCCTGTCTCTGCGTTGGCCTTCCTCTTCCCACCAGGTTAATCTTTTTCTAATGCTTCTGAAAGTGTTGCAAGTCTTGTAAAATCTGTCAAGCTGTCTCAGTACCTCCAGTTGGCCTACATCTCACCCAATGTGCTGTCATGGTTTCTTATTTTTAAAAATCTTTCAGTCAGGTTTTGTAGTTTCCCTTGATAGCAAGTTTCATCCCACCCCTCTTCTTTAAAACCAAGCCCTGATTTCTCCTGCTACTCTGTAACTAGGATGTTATGCATCCTTTGCTGTTATCAGAAAGACCTTAAACCATCTTGTTTGCCTTTTATTATTATTATTAATATTACATGAAGAATTCATAATTTAGTTTTTTGAATATTTTGGATTTTGGCTCCTTCTTCCATTTTCTGGGTCTCCCCCTTAATTTTGCTAATCTTCAGTGCTCTTACCCAAGGGAAAAAAGAAGGCAAAGCACACTGTCTCAACCAAGGGAAGTTGTTGCAACTGATTGACTAAGAGGAAGTGTTTCCATTCTCCATGGACTCTCCCATTTCCACAGATAGTTGGGAATTGGCTTAAAAAGTGAAAAATGACATGAATAACAAAATTAAAAAAAAATTCTCAACATAATCGGCACTGAAAATAAGTACAATCTAATGAATGCTTGGCTAAGAAATTACCCAGGACTTTTAAGAAAGAATGATTTAAAATTATTGCCAATATGAGTGAAAAGTGTTCCCTTTGGGAGCTGAGCATCCATAGTGTCTGAAGACCTTCACTGCCATTAGTTGATTAATTAATTCATTAACACCTCATAGAGCACAGGATATTGACTCCATATGGCACTGAGCAAGCAGTTTGATTTCTTCAGAAAATTTCTCTCATACGAAAGCACAGAAATAGTAAATAATTAAGCTCTAAGCTGCCACGTTGTGATCTTTTATTGATCAAGGCAGAGGTTTGAGAGGAGGAAGGCTTCAGGCATTCGCTGTAACCTAACTCTATTTGCCCCACAATGACATGTTACTGTGAGATGCTTGTTCTTATTATAAAGCCTTTAAGGAAGAAAATAAGCCCACAACATGTTTACAGCTTGCATTACTTCTGTCTGAGGTTAATCACCCCTGTCTTGAAGACGGAGCATTTTCTGGTGGACTCCCAAGAGGCCAAGGGAAGGGATGTGACGAGTGTGCTGCCCGCTGCCTTCTGAGTCCTGGCTTCATTAGGCTGTGTTTTAATGCCCTTTTTTCCCCACTAATAAAGCCATTAGGACAATGACTTATGATCGTGTGGCTCAGTGAGACCTCCAGGGAATGAAGGTGGGGGTGTGAGCAGAAGGGCGTGAACGTGAATCAATGACAAAGTCATCTGAGCCTTTCTGCCAGGTTAGGTTTTTTGCTATTTCCCTCTCAGGGCGCTGCGTTGCCTCTACCTTCTATCCCTGCTCACCACTCAGCCAACCTGGGGGAAGTGGGGGGGGAGACCACTTCCCCCAGGTCTCCAGGTGTGTCTAGGTGGGAAGGAGAGCCACAGGGGTGGGTCAGCAGCTGTCCCAGGGCCCAAACCTTCCCCGTTTGCTCGTCCTGCTGCATCCACTTCCCTTCACTGCTATGTGTTCTTTCAGCTACTACCCCTTTCTCTTCTCAGAAAGCTTATTGAAAGAGTCATCTACATCCACTGTCTTTACGTTCCCACCTTCCAGGCACCTCCCAAGCTGGTGACAAAACTCATCTCCCTCCTCTGGTGGATGAATCTAATGGAAGTCACATGATTTATCTCCTGGTTGGAGGCTTTGGAAAGTGCCCACACTTCCATCCTTAACATTTCCTCTTTTGGCTTTTATGGCAACTCTTGATACTATTTTTCCACTGAATTGCATGGAGACAGTCATGAAGGGGCAGTGCTCATACCTGCCTCTGAGAAATGACTGTCTAACTAAGGCGCCTTCAGGATTTCTGTCATCTTTGGGCCAAGCTCTTGTTCTTCTTGAGTGGCCCCACGCAATGACTGAGCAAGGCAGTGGCAGAATGGCCCAGTTGTCTCCAATGTGGGGCTGCTGTAAAGGAGTCTTTGCTCTGGAGCACCCTGTTGGGTTGCCAAGACTTTGTCAGGCCTGCATCATGGGCTGACCACTCCCCCACCTAATCCTTTTTCTGTCCTTTTCCTTTTCAGGTGTTGCTCCCCAGTAAACCTTTTACTATCCTGACTGTCCCAGTGTCAGTTTCTGGAAGGACCCAAATGACACAATCCATGTACTCCTTTGCTGCTGTTACTTTTTGCCAGTCTTAAATGATGGCGTTTCAAAGGCGTCGGTCTACGTGCTCTTTTCTTCTCAGCTTACCCTTTGTTCTTGGGCCGTCCCCTTATTCTCTTATTCTCTTCCACGTCTTTCGTGCTCTCCAACACTGCTGACTTCCAAATCTCTCTCAGGTTGTACCTCTTCCTAGTCTTCAAGTCTGTGTGCCTCTACCTTGCTGATGTCTCCATTTGGATGTCTTGCAAGCACCTCAAACCTAACATCTACAAAACAGAAACTCATCAACCCCACGCCCTTATTCACTGCCCAAAGAAATGGTCCTTTTGTATTTTCTGAATAAGTGGCACCTAACTGTGAATTAAATCTCTATCTCAGAAACCATGGTCCTGTTTGTGATCCCTTTGTTTCCCTGCACCCAAAGTCAGCCCCTAGGTCCCCCAAGGTCTCTCACATGGCTGCAGTCTCCATGCTTGCCAGAGCTGCCTTTGTTCTGTCCTGGATCACTGTGACTGCCTTCTGACTAGTCTTTCTGTTTATGCTCTCACCCCAAGCAATCCATACTTGGGCTTATCATCAGAGTGATTTTTAAAATACAAATTTTGTATCCTTCTCCTGATCAATCTCATTTAATAGCTTTCTCTCCCTTTCCATGAGAAATCCACACATCTGAAAGGGGGTTTTGGAAGTGGGTCTCAGTCTGTGTTCACTGGACCATCAGCATCAGCATCACCTGGGAACTTGTTAGAAATGCACGTTCTCAGACTCCAGCCCAGACCTGTGAATGAGAAGCTCTGGGGGTGGGGCCCAGCAATCTGTGTTTAACAAGCTCTCCAGGTGATATATGCTGAAGTGTATCTGAGGCCTAGGAAGCCACCCACGTCTCTAGTTCCCACTTTTGTCCTCTGGCAGTCCGCGGTCCTCCTGCTCTAATCACCTGAGTAACTTGTCTACTCAGAAGACAGGGGTAGCTCCCTCTGCTAGCCCTGCTTTGTCTTCAAGAATCTGTGTATGAGTCACCTCCTCCAGGAAGCCTCTCTGACTCTTTCTGGCTGAATTAGGTGCCGCTCCTCTGTGCTGTCACAGTCTCCTGTGCTTTACTCAATCATAGCCCTTATCTCACTGTTTTATAATTGCCTTTTACCAGGCTGCATCTCCTGCTAGACTGTGAGCTTGCTCAGAAGAGAGATTGCCTTTCTTCTCTGACTCTCTGGGGCCCGGCTCATTTCCAGGTCCAGAGACAGGGTGCAATAATGATATCCTGATGGAACAATATTAAGTTCCTGCTTTGGCTGGAGTTGCTGGGCTACGGTGGCAGTGCCAGCTGCCTGCAGCAGGTGTATTCTGCCTCCTCCCACAGCTTCCGTGTGTCTCTGGACATCTACCCTAAAGCAGTGGGGCTAGAGTTTGATCTCACCCTGCCTGTTTCATTTTAGCTCTGGGGAGCTAGAAACTGGCATGTGCTAATTGGATGACAGCATTGAGTCTGACTGGCCTTGTAAATGTGTGCACAAGCAGTGAGCAGAACACGGTTCAAACAGAATCATCTTGGAAATGCTTTGATTCTCCCAGCTAAGCAGTCTGACCTTGCACTCCTGGGAACCTGGCACCAGTCTGCCATGCTGTTATTGGTGAGAGCCTGCCTTGGAGATCAGCTCTGCAGGGGAGGTGGCAGTGGTGCTGCTGCTGCTGCTGTATCTTCCCAGACTATTTAACCCTGAAAGGCCTTAATTTGTCCATCTTCGCAGTGGGTGTCATTCAGGTTAGTCACGTGTTACTCCAAGTGCCCCAGGCGTAAGCCTTTCCAAATGAGTCTGACTCAGAAGCAGAGAACTTTAGGCTTGCTGCTAGAAATGCAGCAAAACCAGAAGAGGAGGATTGAGGGGGAGTGCTGGTCTTTTTAGACAATCCGGAACGATTGTCCAGGCTGCAGGTGCTGATAAAAAATGGGGTGGAGAAAGGTTACTTCCTGGTCTGAGGAGAGCAATGCATCTGTCTCTGCAGCCCCTGCCACTTGCAGAAGTCCAGGACACCAGCAAGAGGAGGTCCAGGAGACAGGCCGGGCGAGGTCTGAAGTAATGGAGCAGGTTGGTATCCTCCACGGGCTTGTGTCAGTCCCCTGTGAGCCGGATTCCACATTGCACTTGTCAAAGACACAGCTTTCTCCAAGTCACCCCTCAGGCCAGGTTCATCACTCTAAGGCAGTGGTCCTTACACTATTTTGGAAAATCAGGAATGCTTTTGAGAATCCAAGAAAATGATGGTATTTCTCCCCAGAAAAAGGAAGGCTTTCGAATAGGTACATATTTTTTGGCCCATTTCAGGTAGTTTGTGGAATCCTGAGGTTTGTCCATTGATAAGAAATCCCTGCTGTAGTTGCCCTTAGTTTTTTCTTCACCAAAGACCAGTCCCCTCCATTGGCTTCCTCCTTAAACACCAGGCAGAATCTCTTCCTTCTCAGTGCGTCCATATCATGTGGTCCTTGCTGCAAAGCATGACAGGTTATACTGCCACAATCTCCAGAATCTGGCTGGCCTGAATTACTGCTTGGGGTTCCTGCCCTGGCTTTCCCACTTGTCCGCTGTGTGACCTTGTGGATTGATTAATGGCGCAGAGCACACTTTTCTTGCTGATTAAGTGAGCATGATCAGAGGATCTGCCTCACAGTGCGATTGGAGGAATTCAACAAGATTCTGCATGGCAGGGCCGTCTGTGGCACTGAGGGGAATCACGGGGCTGGTCATTTAATTCTCTGTGTGCCTGGTGCCTGGCACAAGGTCTGTACACAGTAGGTATTTGATCAGTATTGGTGATAGAGGAGGAGGAATAATTAGACTAAGATCGACATACATTAATACCTTTGAGGTTGTGACATACAACTAGGTAGGCAATAGTAAATGGGAGTAGGCTTGGCATTAGTGTCCCCATCCTGCCTAGGTTCCTGGGTTTTCCCCAAAGTTGAAGAGCTGATTACCCAGCCTAGGACCTGGTGGGTATGGATTCAATATAAGGTGAAAAGTGTAGCAGGTGTATAAGCTCTGAATTTGGAGCCAGAAATGGGTTCACAACTAGCTTCTGACGCTCATCTGACTTTGGGAAAACTTTATCTCTCAGGGCCTCAGTTTCCTTGAATGAAATGTGAGGATACTGACATCTATCTCATAAGACTCTTGTGCAGATAAGACTAAGTATAAAAACCATTTAACACATAGAAGATGTTGAAGAAGTGGAAGGTATAGTTCATTATTGTAAACTGTGGAGGGCTGAACAAATATGAGTCTTGAAGGTGAATGTGTCATTGTTTTAGGGTTAGGATCAGCCCTAATCCTAGATGCAGAGGGCCAGGGACACACCTGATATAAGGCTGTAAGTTGGAACTGCTTGAATTTAAATCCTAGCTTTACCACTAATGAGCTGGGTGACCTTGGGCAAGTCACTTAATCTCTTTAAGCCCCAATTTCTTCAACTTTGAAATGGAAATAATAATACCACCTATCACATAGAGTTGCTTACTCGTGAAAGTCAAATGGGAGAATGTATAGCATGCATTTAGTGCAGTGTCTGGCACATAGCAAGTGTTCTATAAATGGGGGCTTTATCGTTATTATTGTCTGAAGGAGGGTGAACAGGCATCCATACCCCAAACCTTGCCTTAGCTGCAGTGCTATCCAGGAAGCAGGAGTCAGCCTTAGCTTCTTGAGGAATTGTTTTGTTTTACTTTTCTTTTATGCAATGTAATGGCAGCCTGGCCTGGTCTGGGCTAGGCCAGGTAAAAGGCCAAGGCCCCACAAACCCAGCATGCTGCTTGGAGCTTTCCCAGTAGGAGGTGTTCTGTGCACATTTCCTGGACCACTGGTTCCTCCCTTCTCTGGTACCCAGAGCTGGTACCAGGGAGGTATCCAGGAATAAACCCACACTTTCTTAGGTAAGGAAAGTTCACCTCAGGCTGCCTAAGGGCGGGGGCCACGTGGATCCTTGCTCTCTGCAGCCCAGTTCCTCCAGGAGAGCCTTCCAGGCAGGAGGAGGCTGCTGGGCTTTGTTCATATTCATCAGCACTTGGAGCTGTACCTTTCCTCCAGGCTGTGCGGGAATGTGCATCTCCATGGAAACGCTAGAGGTGAAATCACTCAAGTGTTGGCAAGTGGAGTTTCTCTCCAGAGCTTGGAAAAATGGAGAGCAGGAGAGCAGGCTCAGAGTGTCACAGAAAGGAAAGATGCCCTTAAAAACAACCCGACTGCTCCCAATTCCATTTGGGGAACTTCCCTTTAAATAAAAGCTTAACAATAAATGAAAGAGAAATGTTTGCAGTCTCTAGTTCGGCTACCCCAGAGAGTCCACTTGGAACGGACATGCCAATCCGTTCTGGCTTTCCTAATCTGCTACATCTTGTAGGCTGAATAACACAGTCTAGACAGAAATGGGGCGACATCTCAGAATTGATATTTTAAACTGATGAGCTAGAGCCCAGCAGTGGGGACCTTTGTCCCTATTGACCTTTTCTAGTCCTCTGGCTAATTTTGGGGCCCAGAGCACATTTTTTAAAATGAGTATCTGACAGGTTCCTTGTGGCTAAGGTCAGCAAGAACATGTTTATTCACCCGAGGAATTCTGAGATAAGCTGTACATGTTGTCAGGCCACCTTACACATAGGATGTGGCTCTAAGGCCAGTCCCTGAAGATGGTTTTGGCAATGAGGAACCATACGGCTATGGCTGCCCAGGCTGGAGCAGGAAAGGAGAGACAGAGTGAATGTGCTGGGAGGATGGTTTGGCACATAGGACAGCTTGAGGGAGATGTTAGCTAGTTGGGAGTATCTGAGCATGCCCCTGGCCTGGAGAGGGTCATGCTAAGTCTAACTCAGCCTCACGGTTATGTGATCCTTTTTATCTAACTTTTCTCCCCTGGGAAAAAGAGCATTGGTAATACTTCCTTTCCCTCATCAAAAGGAGTTTTCATCACATTGTGTAAAGCCTTGGCCTCATTCATTTATTCACTCAACAAGTATTCATTGAGTGCCGGTCATGTGTGAGAAACCACACAAGGCCTGAGTTGCAGAAATAGTCATGGACTAGGACATTAGAAAGAATTTATCATGGATAAAGATACTTTTCTGCAAAAGACCAGTCCTTTCAGCAAATGACTCTATTTTAAAAGGGTTCTAATTTTTTTTTTTTTTTTAATCAGGGACTTTGATTACTATGTCAAAGAATGTTAAGACAGGCCAACAGACAGACTAGTTTTTCCTGAAACTAAGGAAAGTGTTTATTTTGCTATTTAAGAACTCATGAACCAATGAAATGCCACCTAATTCCATTTTGTGCTATTAAGGTTGTCCTTTAACCTCTCAGTGTCTTAGTTTCTCCCTATTAAACTTCAGTCAGTCCGAACAATCAGAATATTCTAAGTCAGAGGTGTCAGCGTCTCTAACATGGGATGAGCTACAGTTTGGAGATGCTGGCGTGTGGAGTAAGTTCTCCTGCTATCTGACTCAGGGGTTATCTTTTACACAAACTGGCATGTGGTGACTTCTAGAAGTGGTGCAGGTGGCCTGAAGGGAAGGGCTTTGGAGGCAAGGGGAGATTAAGCCATGATACTTTTTCAGATTTGCTACAGCAATGAGAAGTACCTTAACTAAAACACTGTTAGCCTGAGTTTTTCCTACCAGGGTCAGGGCTGACTGCCGGCATCAGGAATCCACTTTTGGTCCTATCAGTGTGGCAAAGGAATCATGCAGACCAAACCACAGTTATCTTTGCTCAAGAAATTGTATAAGACTCCTCTCAGTGGGTGCTTCAGTGGGGAAATTTTTCTTGGAAGGGGATTGTGGGCTTGGAATTTACCTTGACTTACTGCCTCATGCTGATAGGAAAAAAAATCCAAATAACAAACCTCTGTATAAACAAATTCTGCCATCCAGCAACTTCCCTTCTTATCCCCAGTTCTTTTCGCAGCAGTTTGCCCCATCCTCTGCTATCATGTTTCTAGGGGTTCTCTTCAAGCTGCTCCCCAATTCTGACCTTATTCCTTTTGTGGCATAGTTCCCAGGGTCTGGGCTTTGGAGTCACACAGACATCCACTCCAAGCCCACTGTCTCCACATACAGGTCTTGTGATCATGGACACATTATCTCTCTGAATGTCAGACCCTTCATCTGTGAGATGGAGATGCAGGCACTTCACAGGGTTGCTGAGTGTATTTTTAAGAAGCTCCTTCCTGTGCCTGAAGGACCCAACATTTTGTCTTGCAGAGTAGGCTCCCACCCAGGGGCAGTTGTAATTTCTGTTGTGTTTGATGTTGGTGATTTCAGACCTTTCAACCAGACTAGTTAGTGACTCTAAATATATTGCGGTTGGTTCAAATCCAGTGGCACTTGAGTAGAGTTCTGCAGCTGGTGTCCAAGTAACCTTAATGCAGGGGACCACTGCTTCATGGGGTGTGAGTATTGAACTCATACTCTTTTCTGCTGGGCAGCAGGCCTGTCACATCAGTGGTCATGGAGCTTCTTCTTGACTGCCCCCTCTGATCACCAGGGCACTAGCATTGTCCTAACTCACTCAGGTCAACTTAAGACAACACTCCTTGTCCTAGGCCTTGGCCTCTCAGGATACCTCCTATGGCACTATCGGCTGAGATGTGCTTTTGGGAGCCTGACACATTTTAAAGGATCTTAGAAAAGATTCTATGGAATAATTATTTTTAACCTCCCTTGGGTCATGGATCTCTTGGGGAGTTTGATGAAAGTTCTGGATTTTATCTCTAGAAAAATGCCCACATTTATGCAGTATTTGGCACACTGTTTGGGAGGCCGCCAAGTAGTATGAGCTCTTGACTGGCAAGGTTGTACTGGAAACATGTCTGCCATTTGTGAAGACCGGTGAATTCTTTCTGGAGACAGAACTCCAGGCTGCCTTCCTTTCCGTGGCCTCAGCAAAGTGAGAACCTTCCAAGCACTTTTCTCATCAAGTTCAAATCAACAGTGTGGAAACCCCACAGGGACCTCCTCTATGCCTTCCTACTTATCTCAGTCTGAACAATCCTACAGGTTCTAAACATTAATCAGTGTCATTGTGAGTCTGTCGATGTTACGTGGACTTTGGAAGAAAATGAGTCACCATCCAGGAGAATAGGCTTCAGGACAAGAAAGCACAGAGGGAAGGGAAAATGAAACTGCTTTCAGAAAAGATCAACTATGCCCATACAGCGTCTCCTAGACTGCGGTCTGAGACCAGCCCTCTTTTGCAGATGGGTCTTAAAGAGGTTTCAGAGCCACTGAGACAAAGGATGCTGCCTCCTCTGTTCCTATCTTTGTTTCTCTCCCTCTTTTTGTGCATGTGGAGCTGTATCCAGTGGAGGGGGGAGGGGACAGGCCATCCGCTTGGCTGTCAGAGCTGATCACTACTGACCTTATCAAAACACAGAATCAATACACTCTTCTCCCAGCAGCCCAGAAAAATCATAAGGAGTTTGAACTGAAGCAATTTGAAGTGCAGAGTAGTCTGAATTAGGAGAGAGGCCAGCAAACTGTTATATCTCTGAATCCTCCCAGCTTCTTCTTCAGAGTCAGCTAGGACCAGTGAGGGGAGAAATCCAAAGCAGACTTTGTTGATCAAGCCCACCTTCCCAGTGGCTGGCCTCCTGGGCTCAGTGGTCTTAGCCTCCCCGGGACCCTTCAACAGATGTCCCCAGGCTCGGCTCTGAGGCAGAGAGCTCTCAGCTCTAGTTGTACCCTTGGAAAAGTCAGGCTGTGCCAGTGATCTAGTGCCAAGTGACCTTTGTGATTCCTCACTGCCAGTGCAATAACTCCTCACTCTCATTTCTTTGTTCTGTATCAGCTTTCCTTCAGACTTGCTTTCTTATCTTCTCTATTTTGCCTCTTTTTTTTTTTTTTTTTTTTTTTTTTTTTTTACAGTAGGGATAATACCGGGAAGAAGGAATGGAGGCGAAAAATAAATGTGTTTGGTAGGG
>CAUYPK010038989.1:65000-113821 GCA_963574355.1 Loris lydekkerianus | reverse complement strand
TTCCTCTGGCGATGCTCTGTGCCGCTGTTTTTGATGTTAGTGGAGACGGGGTCTTTCTCTGGCTCACTGCTGGTCATACTGGTCTCGAACCTCTGAGCTCAGGCAATCCACCTGCCTCGGCCTCCCACAGTGCTGGGACTACAGGCGTGAGCCACCATGCCCAGCCATAGTCTTCATTCTTGTATCCCATTTGTTTTTTTTTGTTTCTTTTTTCTTTTTTTTTTTTTTTTTTTTTGTAGAGACAGAGTCTAACTCTACCGCCCTCAGTGGAGTGCAGTTGATGTCACAGGACTCACAGCAACCTCCAGCTCTTGGGCTTCCGAGATTCTCCTGCCTCAGCCTCCTGAGCAGCTGGGACTACAGGCGCCTGCCACAGCGCCCGGCTGGGTTTTTTTTTTTGGTTGCAGTTCGGCCGGGGCTGGGTTTGAACCCGCCACCCTCGGTGTATGGGGCCAGCGCCCTACTCACTGAGCCATAGGAGCCAACCTGTTTTGTTTTTTTTTGAGACAGAGCCTCAAGCTGTCACCCTGGGTAGAGTGGCGTGGCATCACAGCTCACAGCAACCTCCAACTCCTGGCTTAAGTGATTCTCTTTCCTTAGTCTCCCCAATTAGCTGGGACTACAGGTACCCTCCACAACACCTGGGTATTTTTTTTTTTTTTTTTTGGTTGTAGTTGTCATTGTTGTTTGGCAGGCCCCGGCTGGATTCGAATCCACCAGCTCTGTTGTATGTGGCTGGCGCCTTAGCTGCTTGAGCTACAGGTGCCGAGCCCTATGTTTTTTTTTTGTGTGTGTGTGTGTGTGTGTGTGTGTGTGTGTGTGTGTGTGTGTGTGTGTGTTTGAGACAAGAATCTCACTTTGGTAGCCCTTGGTAGAATGCCATGGCATCATAACTCACAGCAACCTCAAACTCTTGGGCTGTAGTGATTCTCTTGCCTCAACCTCCTGAGTAGATGGGGCTCCAGGCACCCACCACAACGCTCAGCTATTTTTAGAGACGAGGTCTTGCTGTGGCTCAGGCTGGTCTTGAACCTGTAAGCTCAGGCAGTCCACCCCCTTCGGCATCCCAGAGCGCTAGGATTACAGGCGTTTGTCACCATGCCTGGCCTACACATAGTCTTCATTCTTGTGTGCCATTTGTTTGTTTTTCGTTTTTAAACAGGGTGTTACTCTCACTCAGGCTGGAGTGTAATGTCAAGATCATAGTTCATTGCAACCTCAAATCCTGGCCTCAAGAGAGCCTCCTGAGTAGCTAGGACTATATGGGTACACCACCATGCCTGGCTAACTTTTCTATTTTTTGTACAGTTGGGGTCTTGCTGTTACTCAGGTTGGTCTTGAACTCCTGGACTCAAGTGATTCTCCCTCTTCAGCCTCCCAGAGTGGTAGAATTACAGGCCACCCCACCCGGCCTCCCATTTCTTTCTTTGGTACTGTCTGAAATGGGATGACTTCCTGCAATGGTAGTTCTCTCTCTCACCAGGAGGGCAGGCAAGGTCACTGGGAGGCTATTACTTGACTGGGAGCAGGAATATCATGTTGCTCTTTTTTTTTTAGAGACAGAGTCTTACTTTGTCGCCCTCGGTAGAGTGCTATGGTGTCACAGCTCATAGCAACCTCCAGCTGTTGTGCTTAGGCAATTCTTTTGCCTCAGCCTCCCAAGTAGCTGGGACTACAGGCACCTGCCACAACATCCAGCTATTTTTTTGTTGCAGTTTGGCTGGGCTAGGTTCAAACCCACCACCCTTGGTATATGGGGCCAGTGCCCTACTCACTGAGCCACAGGCGCTGCCCCTATTCTCTTTTTTTTTTTTTTTTTTTTTTTTTGAGACAGTTTCACTATGTTGCCCTTGGTAGAGTGTTAAGGTGTCACAGCTCTAGCAACCTCAAACTCTTGGACTTAAAAGATTCTCTTGCCTCAGCCTCCCAAGTAGCTGAGATTACAGACACCTGCCACAATGCCTGGCTATTTTTTTGTTGCAGCTGTTTAGCTGGCCCAGGCTGGGTTCAAACCCGCCACCCTCAGTGTATGTGGCTGGTACTGTAACCATTGTGCTTATGGGTGCTGAGCCAACATCATGTTATTCTTGTCATTGTCATGGCCCCTAAAACTTACCACTTTTTACACACTAGTCATTGTTCATACCTTTCTACCAACTATAGGAAGTGCTACTGTTAGATCCCTTTTGCATATGAGGTGATTGAGGCACAGAGAGGGAACATCCCTTGCCTTGGGTCACACAGTTTGTAAGTTGAAGGAAGGATTAGATCTCGGGCTCTTAAAGAGCACCAAAATCATGTCCCTAGAAGGGGATCTGAAAAATTTGCATATCCATGCAACAAATCTTTTTATATTTTTTCTGCATCATAGCTCGCAGCAAACTCAAACTCTTGGGCTCAAGCAATCCTCTTGCCTCAGCCTCCCAAGTAGTTGGGACTGTAAGTGCCCACCACAATGCCTGGCTATTTTTAGAGACGGAATCTTTGTCTTGCTCAGGCTGGTCTCTAACTCCTGAGCTCAGGCAATCCGCCTGCCTCTGCCTTCCAGAGTGCTGGGATTACAGTCGTGAGCCACTGTGCCTGCCTGTGCAACAAATGTTCTCTGAGCACCTCCTTTGTGCCAGGGTCCCTCTTAATACTTGGGGGTCACAGTTGAGAGTGAGACAGAAATTCCTGTGCCAAGGAAACCTGCAATCTAGTGAGGAAGATGTGGGTTAATACTAAGCAGGCTCTGTAATGGGACAGGTGGCAGTAAATGCAGTAGGGGGATTTGACATGCATGTATGTGTGCACACACGTGGTGGAGAGTGAGGGGTGGCAGTCATTATACTTCTGTTGTTGTTATTCTTTTATGGTTCTTTACATTAATATATTTGCTTAAGCAAAAAGACCTAAAGAGGTGAGCCATATTTGGGAAAGTAAAGTACCAAGGCAGAGGGAATGGCCAGTGCAAAAGTCCATTTACCACACAGATAGCTGGAGGGAGCTACCAAATAGCAGCAAAAGGATACCAAGACAGGGAGGTGACCAGACAGAGCCTCAGGGAAGACTTGGGCTTTTTCTGTAGGTGAGTGGGAACTTTGGAGGGCTCTGGGTAGAGGACGCATGTGACCAATTCAGGTGTCCCAAGTGCTCTGCAGCTGTGGTGGGGGCAAGGGTGGGATTTCTACATGTTGTTTTCCATCTCCTGTGTAGTGGCTTTTTGAGAAATGCCCATTGACTGACCAGATTTCCCTCTGCTCTGTCTAGATCCAGCTGAAGCCCTGCAGCTTCCAATGGACTATGTCCAGCGGGTCAAGCGGACCCACTCTCAGGGTGGCTACGGTTCACAGGGGTGAGGCAGGCCCTGGACCTTAAGGGTGTGGAGGGGAAGGAAGTTGTGGTCCAGAGGGCCATCACATGCATGGACTTCCCACCTTTTCCCCTGAAGGTACAAATACAACTGGAAACTGGATGAGGCCCGGAAAAATCTGCTGCGCACGCACACCACAGCAGCCAGTGCCCGTGCCCTGTACCGCCTTGCTCAGAAGGTACGGCTGGTCCTAGACACTGGCCAGGGTGGGAAGAGGGTGCTGTCTTAGGGACCTTCTGACCCATGCTCCGGCCTGGCTTGGCTGTCACCCCCTAGAAACCCTTCACACCAGCCAAGTACTTCTCCATTGACCGTGTTTTCCGGAATGAGAACCTGGATGCCACGCATCTGGCTGAATTCCACCAGATCGAGGGTGTTGTGGCTGACTACGGCCTCACCCTGGGCCACCTCATGGGTGTATTGCGAGAATTCTTTACCAAGCTGGGTGAGTGGGCAAGCCAGAGTAGGCCAGGGTGGGTGGTGGTGGTGGTGCAGTGGGTGGATGCCTTGGTCACTAACCTTACCCTGCTTCCCACCCCTGCCCACTCCAGGTATCACCCAGCTGCGCTTTAAGCCAGCCTACAACCCATACACAGAGCCCAGCATGGAGGTGTTCAGCTACCACCAAGGTCAGGGTAGAACCTCCTCCTGGGGTGGGAGAGTGGTCTCAGACTGCCAAAAGTTTGGCTCAGTTTCCCCAACTCCCAAGCTGACCACCTGGCCCAGAACCACCCCCATACACTGTCCCTGTCCTCCCCGTCCTGCACCACAGGCCTGAAGAAGTGGGTAGAGGTCGGGAACTCTGGGGTCTTCCGCCCTGAGATGCTTCTGCCCATGGGACTTCCTGAGAATGTGTCAGTCATTGCCTGGGGCCTCTCACTAGAGCGGTAAGTACCCAGGCAGGAACTCAGGGTATCTGGTTATCTCCAGGTGTAGGTAACTTATCCATCTGCTGTGGTCCCATTGGAGAAGGATGATAATTAGCAAGATAAATAAGTACATTTAACAAAAAACCAACGAAAACATTCTAGAGCACATCCAAGGGCAGAAAGTAAGAAGACTAGGTGGTCAGAGAAGGCCTCATGGAGGAAGTGGCAGTTGAGCAGAGACTGGAGGTAGATAAAGGGATGAGACATGAGAGTATCTGGGGAAGGGTTATTCTAGGTAGAGGGTACGACCAGTGCAAAGGCCCTGAGGCACGAACAAGCCTATATATTTGGAAAAGAGCAAGGAGGCCAGTGTGGCTAGAGGGAGTGATTGAGGGAAGAGAGGTGACACAGCAGATGGTGCAGGGCCTTGTGGGTCACTGGGAGAACTTTGGCTTTTCCTCTGAGGCAGGTGGGACCCATGGAGAGCTGAGCAGGGAAAAGTGTAAACTCTTTCCCTCTTCCCACAGCCCAACCATGATCAAATATGGCATCAACAACATACGGGAGCTGGTGGGCCATAAAGTGAACCTACAGATGGTGTATGATAGTCCTCTATGCCGCCTGGATGCTGAGCCAAGACCTTCTCAGACACAGGTGGCTGCGTGACAGTGGGCCACCCCAGGATAGCCTCACCTCTCCACTCCCTGTGTTCCTGTTGCTGAGAACCTCTGCATCCCCAGCCAGTGGCTCCCTTGTATTTATGAGGCCTCTGTGAGGCCATCCCCTGCGTCCCCTTGCTGTCTGCTCTTCCCACCATCCCAGGGGCAGGATAGTGGTGGTAGGTTCCTTCTGTTGTCCTGTGGGCTATCTGCTGATGAGTATGAGTCATGGGGAGCCCTGTAGACCAGCTGCTATCTAATAAAGTGGGCGGTTGTCCTCATCTGATACCTTTCCTTAGGGGTGAGGGGCCCATCAGGTCCCTCCAGCTCAACATGCTGCTTGAAGGGGGGCAAAATGGATGCAGGAGCCCCAGGTACAAAGGGTGGTAAATTCCAGGTCTTGGATACTCAGAAATGGTGGCCAGTGTGAGCCAGATCACCTGGGGAAGATTAATTCCATCAAGTATTTACTGATCACCTGCTGGTGCCAGGCCCTCTTTGGGCAAAAGGAACAGAAACCCTTCTCCACCTGCGGAGGGGACATTTGGGAGGTGGAAGCCAAGGTAGTTGTTGGAACTTCCCAGGAACCAGGGATCCCCATAACTGGTGGAAGCCTGGGTGAGGGTGAGTGGGGGCTGCTTCTTTTTCTGGTTTGTTTTGTTTTGTTATTGAGACAGTGTCACTGTGTGCCCTGGGTAGAGTGGCATGGCATCGTAGCTCACAGTAAGCTCAAACTCTTGGGCTCAAGAGATCCCCCTGCCTCAGCCTCCAGAGTATCTGGGACACAGGTAGCTGCCACAATGCCCAGCTAGTTTTTCTATTTTTAGTAGAGACAGGGTCACACTCTTGCTCCGGCTGGTCTTGAACTCCTGAGTTCAGGTAATCCACCTGCCTGGGGCTCCCAGAGTGGTTTTTCTCTTTTTCTTGGAGACAGACTCACTCCATACCCTAGGCTAGTGCAGTGGCATCATCCTACCTTACTGCAACCTCAAACTCCTGGGCTCAAGTGATCCTCCTGCCTCAGCCTCCCAAGTAGCTGGTGCTACTTTTTTTCTTTGAGACAGTCTCGCTTTTTTGCTTTAGATAGAATACAGTGCCATCATCATAACTCAGTGCAACCTCTTTTTCCATTTTTTTTTTTTGGCTGGGGCTAGGTTTGAACCCACCACCTCTGGTATATGGGGCCAGCGCCCTACTCCTTGAGCCACAGGCACCACCCAAAGCTCACTGTAACCTCAACAGCCTCAAACACCTAGGCTCAAGTCATCCTCCTCCCTCAGCCTCCCAAGTAACTGGGGACTGTAGACATGCACCACACTACCCGATTAATTTTTCTATTTTTAGGAAAGACAGGATCTCACTTTGCTCAGACTGGTATTGAACTCCTAAGCTCAAGCAGTCCTCTCATCTCTGGGCCCAGCCTTATTTTTCTTTTCTTTTTTTTTCTTCTTTTTTTTTTTTTTTATAAATGGGAGTCTTGCTACGTTGCCCAGTCTGGTCTCAAATTCTTGGCCCAAGCAGTCCTCCCACCTTGGCCTCCCAAAGTGCTAGAATTAAAGGCTTGAGCCACTGCACCCAGCCATGTTCTTAAAAAAAGAAATTCTTCTATGAGTGAAAATGAGCCTGGAGTAGACAGATAAACAGCATAAACCTCTGCGAGGCCGGGACTTATGTTGAATAGTGAGCATGATTGGTATCTGAGCTTCAACTCTGAAATGTTAAATAGTCTGTTCTGGTTACAGTGACAACGTCCCTTAGAATGGGTAATTTTTTACTCACACAGTTCTGGAGGCTGGGAAGTCCCAGCTGCTGCCAGCAGATTCAGTATCCAATGACGCTTCATTGCTTATAGACATTGCCTTGGATGTGTCTTCATATGGCAGAAGTGTAAAGGGGCAGACATACCCCCTCAGGATTCTTACAAAGGCATTAATCCCATTCATAAGGGTTCCTCCTGCATGACTTGCCTCCCAAAGGCCCCACTTTTTTTTTTTTTTTTTTTTTTTTGCAGTTTTTGGCGGGGCTGGGTTTGAACCTGCCACCTCCAGTATATGGGGCCGACACCCTACTCCTTTGAGCCACAGGTGCCGCCCGGCCCCACTTCTTAATACTAAAATTGGAGATCAGGTTTATCTTATTTTATTTTTATTTATTTTTTTTTTTTCAAGAGACAGAGTCTCACTTTATCACCCTCGGTAGAGTACTGTGCTGTCACAGCTCACAGCAACCTCCAACTCCTGAGCTTAGGCAATTCTCTTGCCTCAGCCTCCCGAGTAGCTGGGACAATAGGCGTCCACCACAATGCCCAGCTATTTTTTTGTTGCAGTTTAGTTGGGGCCGGGCTCAAGCCCGCCCTACCCACTGAGCCACAGGCGCCTCCCTATTCATTTATTTTTGAGAGAGTCTCACTTTGTCACCCTGCATAGAATGCTGTGGCCTCAGCCTAGCTCACGGCAAGGCTGGTTTTTCTATTTTTAGTAGAGATGGGTGTGTCAGTCATCCAGTTGCACTATTGTGCAGGCTGGTCTTAACTCCTGAGCTCAAGTGATCCTCCTATCCTTGCCTCCCAGAGTGCTAGGATTACAGCAGTGTGCCCCGGCACCAGGCAGAATCTCACTCTTACACTCTGCAGTTTGAGTACCATGATGTCTTCCCTCACAGCCACCTCAGACTTCTGGGCTCAAGCGATCCTCTTACCCTCTGGAGTAGCTGGGACTACAGGTGCCTACCATGACACTAGGCTGTTTTTAGTAGAGATGGGGTCTAACTCTTGCTCAGGCTGGTCTTGAACTTCTGAGCTCAAACAATCCTCCTGCCTCAACATCCCAGAGTGCTAGGATTACAGGCACGAGGACTTTAGGGGGGCACAAACATTCAGACCACGACACATTTTTTTTTGAAAAGGTCTTAAAGCAAATCCCAGCCTTCATAGCACTCACTCCACATCTTCAGGGGCAGCCTTCTTTTGGGAAAGTGAACAGTTTTATAACTAACCATAAGGCTATTGTGACACCCAACTAAGTTGTCAGCTGAGGCAGTGGACTCCACTGGTCTTGGGCCCTTAGTCAAACTTTCATTTTCAATTAAGTTAATAACACAGAGAAATGTTCATGCAACAAATATGCACCTCCTGAGTACCAGCACTTTTTATAAGTTTTTTTTTTTTTTTGAGACAGTTTCACTATGTTGCCCTCGGTAGAGTGCTGTCACATCACAGCTCACAGCAACCTCCAACTCCTGTGACAGGTGTCCCAGAGAAGTTCCACGTCCTTAGTCAACTAGAACAAAATCTGAAACCCTCATCTTGGCCTTGGGCAGACCCTGCTCAACTGTACATCCCTCACCCTCAGATACCTCCACTGCTCTTCTGCCACAAAAGGCCCCTTGGGTGCTTCTGACATTGAGCTGCTCCCACTGCAGGGCCTTTGCACATATGCCTACTCAAATCTTTTGCCCATTTTCTTTTTTGTTTCTTTTGAGACAGTCTCACTATGTCGCCTTTGCTATGCCATCACAGCTCACAGCAACCTCAAACTCTTGGGCTTAAGTGATTCTCTTGTCTCAACCTCCCATGTAGCTGGGCCACCACAACATCCAGCTATTTTTTTGTTGCAGTTGTCATTGTTTAGCTGGCCCGGGCAGGGTTCAAACCTGCCACCCTCAGTATATGGGGCTGGTGCCCTACCCACTGAGCCACAGGCACTGCCTAAACTCTTGCAACTTTTTTTTTTTTTTTTTTTTGAGACAGAGCCTCAAGCTGTCGCCCTGGGTAGAGTGCTGTTACATCACAGCTCACAGCAACCTCCAACTCCTGGGCTTAAACAATTCTCCTGCCTCCGCCTCCCAAGTAGCTGGGACTACAGGAGCCTGCCACAATGCCCTGCTATTTTTTTTTTGCAGCCGTCATTGTTGTTTGGTGGGTCCAGGCTGGATTCGAACCCGCCAGGTCAGGTGTGTGTGGCTGGCACCTTAGCCGCTTGAGCCACAGGCGCTGAGCCACACTTGCAACTCTTTTTTTTTTTTTTTTTTTTGCAGTTTTTGGCTGGGGCTGGGTGTGAACCCACCACCTCCGGTATATGGGACCAGAGCCCTACTCCTTTGAGCCACAGGCACCTCCCCACACTTGCAACTCTTAAGGCAAACAATCCAATTAGAAAATGGGCAAAATGGCTCATTGCCTGTAGCTCAATGGTTAGGGCGTTAGCCACATACACCCAGGCTGGCAGGTTTGAACCCTGCCCGGGCCTGCTAAACAATGACAACTGCAACAAAAAAATAGCTGGGTGTTGTGGCGGGTGCCTGTAGTCCCAGCTACTGGGGAGACTGAGGCAAGAGAATTGTCTAAGCCCAGGAGTTGGAGGTTGCTGTGAGCTGTGTGACACCACGGCACTCTACCGAGGGCAATAAAGTGAGACTGTCTCTACAAAAAAAAGAGAGTTGCAAGAGTTCCTTATAATATATGAGTTCTTAGATATATACAGTATTTTGCAAATATTATCTCTCTGGCTCTTCCTGTGGCAATTATTGTTATCAGTATTTTAAGGGATTATTGTTACTACTACTATAATTATTAAGGGATACTACTCTACAAGGACGCAGCTGTAGGAACACTCAATAGCCTCTGTGGAAAGAAGTATGGCAATTCCTCAGAAAACTAAAAGTAGACCTGGCATTTGACCCTGCAATTCCACTATTAGGCATTTACCCAAACAAAAACAAAAAACATTTTACCACAGGGATATTTGCACTAGAATGTTCATATCTGCTCAGTTCACAATTGTAGAGTGCTGATCAACACATCAATGGATAAGTAAACTGGTACATGTATACAGTTGAATACTATTTATCCCTAAAATAAGATGGAAATTTTGTATCCTTTGTAATAATCTGGATGGATATAGACAACATTCTCCTAAGTAAAATATTGCAAGATTGCAAAAACAAGCATCACATGTACTTAATATCGATTTGAAACTAGGAGACCAATAATCACAGACCCGTAAGAGAGAAAAACTCAATTAATTCAAGAAGCTGGGGGGAGAGGGTTCAGTACTTTCCCACCCAAAGGGTAAAATGCATGGATATGTGGCACACTCCCTGGGTGTAGACACAACTACAGCTCTGAATTTTACCTCTCGTGTAAATTATGTAACTTGATGTTTGTACCCTCATACTAATCTGAAATTTTTTTTAATAGCAAAAAAATGTCCTGGGTAAGGTGGTGATTGCTTGTAGTCCCTGCTGTTTGGGACAGTCACTTGAACCCAAGAGTTTGAGGTTGCTGTGAGCTAGGCTGAGGCCATGGTACTCTAGTACTCAGGACAGAGAGACTGTCTCAAAAAAAAAAAAAAAAAAAAGTCAGGATTTTCCAAATATGCCCCCAAATGCTATCCAACATCCTCACCCAGAGAAGCACTGAAAGCTGTTTTAAGCACTATCAGGGTTAAAGTAGACTATACAAATATTACACTGACTTTAGAATTTGACTCTAGAGATGCTTCTGTATTTTACCCCTATTTTATAGATGAAGAACCTGAACCAGGAAAGCCTGTAACTTATCCAAGATTACACAGTGGGCACCAGAATAGTGTGAGGTAACTCAACAAAAAGTGTAACTCAACAAAAAGTGAATTTGATTCTCCTCCCCACTTCAGACTTTTCCCAGATCAGAGCTGATAAGTGCCTCAAAGGGAGGTGTCTGAACTTTGAGCTCCTCCTGCCTCATTACACTAGAATTGAGGCTAAGCACCTTCAGGGGTACCTACTTCTCCCCCTCCCCTTTTTCTTGGAGACAGAGTCTCAAGCTGTCACCCTGGGTAGAGTGCTTTGACATCATAGCTCACAGGAACTGCTAACTCTGGCTCTAGCCATTCTCTTGCCTCGGTTTTTCTATTTTTAGTAGAGACGGGGGTCTCGCTTCTGCTCAGGCTGTTCTTGAACTCTGAGCTCAAGCAAACCACCCGCTTTGGCCTCCCAGAGTGCTAGGATTACAAGCATGAGCCACTGCACCTGGCCTACTCCCCTTTTGGAAGATCCAGCCTCTGCTGGTGGTTTTGGAGTGGGAGGAGGTGGGGATAGCTCCATGTTCCTGTGTTTCTTCCCCCTACACTCTACTGACAAGGCCAAAGTCACACCTGGACCAGTTTACCATCCTCAAGGGAGAAGAGAGAGACTCTTTCTTTTTTAAAATGTTTATTTATTTTTAATTTAAGAAACAGGGTATCCCCCTTATTGCTCAGGCTGGAGTGGCTCAGTCATAGCTCACTGTGGCCTTGAACTCCTGGGCTCAAGTGGACCTCAGTCCCCAGAGTGGCTGGACTGTGTAGACACATACCACCACCCCTGTCCAGGGACCTTTGAGCCAATGTGGAAAATAAACCAGACAAAACTTTATGGTGGGTTAGTAAGAAGTGAGAGGGGAGTCAGCTGTGCATGGTGGCTTATGCCTGTAATCCTAGCACTGTGGAGGAGGCCAAGGCAGGTGGACTGTTTGAGCTCAGGAGTTCCAGACCAGGCTGAGGAAAAGCAAGACCCCCATCTCTTCTAAAAATAGAAAAGCTGGGCGGCGCCTGTGGCTCAGTGGGTAGAGTGCTGAGCCCCATATACTGAGGGTGGCACGTGGGTAGAGTGCTGAGACTCATATACTGAGGGTGGCACGTTGGAACCTGGCTCCAGCCAAACTGCAAAACAAAAAAATAAACAGTTACTTGGGAGGCTGAGGTAAAAGAATCGCCTAAGCCCAGGAGTTGGAGGTTGCTGTGAGCTGTGATGCCATAGCACTCTACCAAGGGCAATAAAGTGAGACTCTGTCTCTAAAAATAAATAAATAAATAAATAAAAATAGAAAAAACTATCCCGAACAATAAAAAAGAAAGAAAAACTTGCTGTGTATGGTGGCATGTACCTGTAATCCTAGCTACTTGGGAGGCTGGGACAGGAGGATCTCTTGAGCCCAGTAGTTTGAAGTTGCTGTGAGTTAGGCTGAGGCCATGGCATTGTAGCTGGGGGTGACAGAGTAAGTCTCTGCCTCAAAAAAATTAAAAAAGGGAGAGAGGAAAGATATCCTCCTAAAACCTTCTTGCTGTTCCGTTCTGGACATGTCAGGTATGGTTTCAGCTCATCTTCGTACCCTATTTAGTCTACCTAAAAACACTCTTCACAAACCATCCCCACTGCCTGTCCCACCAACTTCAGGACTTGGAACAAATGTCACCTCAGGGAGGTCATCCTTGATCAACTTACTTTTTAAATTGCCATCTCTCCTAATCTTGTCAGCCCCTCAATTCAAAGATTTTTTTTGCCTTATAACGTATAATCATAAAAAAAAAAAAAAAGGACCAACCTGTAAGGGCCAGAACCCACAATGCGTTCAAGAAGCTTCTAGATTTGCACAGCACAGGTAACTGAATCAAGATGGTAAATTGCATAAACTTTTATGGTAAGGGCAACAGGAAGCCATAGGTTGTAATCAGAGGGCAGCAAGGGTCAGAATTTCTTGTTGAAAGGATTTCCTAAGGCAGAGCGCATGAACTGAGACAGCCAAGAAGTGTACAAAATTCTTCTAGATCGCCCCAGACCTGGAGCCTCACACTGACGCACATACACTCTTATTCCCGGGGCGTTTTCGGCTGCACGCGCAGCACCAGAACCGCCAAACCTCGGCTTAACCGCCGGCCCAGTCTGGATTCCAGGGCAAGTTATCAAAGAGGGCGGGGCCGGGGGCGCGCGCGAGAGCACGTGCGTGGAGTCCCGGGGCGAGGGCGGGGCCGACGCATGCGCAGAGATCCCGAGCGTGAAGGCGGGAAAAGACCGGATGGAGCGGCCGGTAGTAAGCGGCTCTTTTTTTCTTCGCGCAGGCGGCGGGCAGATGGGCAGGGAACGATTGAGATCCTGGGTTTTCCCAGGGGACCCGAGTCCAGGCACTTGTCTCCTATAATCGGGGCCTCCTCTCACGAAGCCCAGCCCCAATTTCCTGACTGACCGACCAGGCCCTGACTGACACACTAACGATCTCGCCCAAAAGGAAAGACTTGCACGTGTGGCGCACGGCAGGAACTCGGTAGAGAGAGGCAGAGACACCCACGCGCCGCACCTGTTTTCCTTTATTCTTCTTTTTCTTCTACTGCTTCTCCTTTCACGAATTCCAGCTGACACAGCGGTTAGGAGTACAGGCCCTCTGGTACTCCTCCCAGAGCCCTGTCCTCACCTGGGCACCTCCAGAGTGCCCCATCTGGTGTCCAGGTGTCTCCCTGGGGCAGGGAGTCCTCTCACCCCATGGCCCTTTCATGGTGGCACTGCCCCAGCGGCACATCCAAGTGCCCAGGGTTGAAGGTCGGGAGGAGGCCGATCTGACCGCTTCTTCCCCTCCATCCTTACGCCTCTCAAGCGCTGGCTGTGTTTGCAGGTGGACATGCCCCACGTAGAGTGCAAGGACCGGGAGCCACTGCCGTTGGGGGAAAGCAAGGAGCATCAGGAGTTCAAGGAGAGTGGTGAGGAGGAGGCTGGTGGAGGCCCTGCTAGGTAAGGAAGATCCCAGGCCCAATAGGGTCACACGCCCCTGAGTCTTTCTCACTCACCCTTTCCATACGCCGAAGGTCTGCCAGTGTGGGCTCTCTGTAGCTTGCTACAAAGACTGATGGAGCATCTTCCATGTGCTAGGCATGGTTCTAGGGCTGGGGACACAGAAGTGAGCTGATGCTCTACAGAGGAGACAGAACATAAATTTCTGAGGATGCTTCATGCTATAGGGAGAAATGAGGATTGATGAGTAGCTAGGATTTATTTATTTATTTATTTATTTATTTGAGACAGTTTCATTTGTCACCCTGGGTAGAGTGCTGTAGCATCATAGCTCACAGCAACCTCAAACTCCTGGGCCTAAACAATCCTTTTATCTCAGCCTCCCCAGCAGCTAGAACTATGGGTGCCCACCACAAGGCCTAGCTAGTTTTTCTATTTTTAGTGTGTGTTTGGGTCTTGCTTATGCTCAGGCTGGTCTCAAACTCCTGAGCTCAAAGGATCTGTCTTTCTCAGCCTCCCAGAGTGCTAAGATTACAGGAGTGAGCCATTATGCATGGCCTAGATTATTGTTAATAAAGTTTTATTAGGGCCGGCTGCAATGGCTCATGCCTATAATCCCAGCATTCTGGGAGGCCCAGGCAGATGGATTGCCTAAACTCACAGGTTTCGAAACCAACCTGAGCCAAAGTGAGACCTCGTCTCTAAAATAGCTGGACGTTGTGGTGGGTACCAGTTACTTCTAAGGCTGAGACAAGAAAATCACTTGAGCCTAGGAGTTTGAGAGTGCGGTGAGCGATGACGCTACAGCACTCTACCAAGGGTAGAGTGAGACTCTGTCTCAAAAAAAAAAAAAATAGCCAGGCGTTGTGGGTGCCTGTAGTCCCAGCTCCTTGGTAGGCTGGGGCAAGAGAATTACTTGAGCCAAAGAGTTGGAGGTTGCTGTGAGCTATGACTAAGCAGCACTCTACGGAGGGCAACAAAGTGAGACTCTGCCTCAAAAAAACAAACAAACAAAAAAAAAAAAAACTGGGCCTTGTGGCAGGCACCTGTAGTCTGTAGTCCCAGTTCCTTGGAGGCAAAAGATCACTTGAGCCCAAGACTTTGAGGTTGCTGTGAACTATGACGCTAGGGCACTCTACCCAGGGCAACAAAATTGAGACTCTGTCTCAAAAAAGAAAAGAAAGGTTTTGGCTTGCACATTCATTTATTCACCAAATATTTATTGAGGGTCCACTTTATTTTTTATTTTTATTTTTTTTTTGAGACAAAGTCTCACTTTGTTGTCCTTGGTAGAGTACTGTGGCATCATAGGTCACAGCAACATCCAACTCTTGGGCTCAAGCAATTCTCTTGCCTCAGCCTTCTGAGTAGCTAGAAGTAAAGGCACCCCCCACAATGCCTGGCTATTTTTTAGAGACAGGGTCTCAACTCTGGCTTAGGCTGGTCTCGAATCTGTGAATTCAGGCAATCCACCTGCCTTGGTCTCCCAAGTGCTGGGATTACAGGCATGAGCCACTGCATCCAGTCTGAGGGTCCACTTTATTTATTTTTTATTTTATTATTATTTTGAGACAGAGTCTCATTATGTCGCCCTTGGTAGAGTGCCCTGTCATCACAGCTCAAACTCTTGGGCTTAAGTGATTCTCTTGCCTCAGCTTCCCAAGTAGCTGGGACTACAGGTGCCCGCCACAACACCTGACTATTTTTTTTATTTTTTTGAGAGTCTCACTATGTCGCCCTGAGTAGAGTACCATGGCATCACAGCTCACAGCAACCTCCAACTCCCGGGCTTAGGCGATTCTCTTGCCTCAGCCTCCCAAGTAGCTGGGACTACAGGTGCCTGCCACAATGCCTGGCTATTTTTTGCTACAGTTTGGCCAGGGCCAGGTTTGAACCTGCCACCCTGGGTATATGGGGCTGACGCTCTACCCACTGAGCCACAGGTGCCACCCTGGCTGTTTAGTTTTTTTGGTTGTAGTTATCATTGTTGTTTGGCAGGCTGGGGCTGGATTCGAACCTGCCAGCTCTGTTGTATGTGGCTGGTGCCCTAGCTGCTGAACTACAGGCCCAGAGCTGACGCACAGCTATTTTTTGTTGAAGTTGTCATTGTTGTTTAGCTGGCCTGGGCTGGTTTCAAACCTGTCAGCCTCAGTGTATGTGGCTGGCGCCATAACCACTGTGCTATGGGCGCCAACCCTGAGGGTCCACCTTAGTTAGACACTGTTCTGAATGCTGAAGATAAAGAAGTGAACAAATCAGAATTTCTACCCTCTTGGAGATGATTTTCTTTCATTTAGAAGTATGCATTTCAGGTTCCTCCATGTCTTTTTGTGGCTTGATAGTTCATTTCCTTTTAGTGCTGAATAATGTTCCATTGTGTGGTGACCCGACCCGCGGGTCAGTCGATCAGGGTTACCTGGAAGAGGGGGTGAGAATGAGAAGGGACAAGGGACACAAAAGAATGGAGACAAGACAGGAGTCTGATCAAGTCTCGTTTATTGTAACTCTTTCAAGGCTAAATATAGGCAGTGAGATGCGGGAGGAGCCTCGGGCTGTGGTCACAAGGTCTCCAGACAACCTAACAGTACACAACTACCATGTGATTTATAAGAATCCTATCGCTTTCAGAGAAACAGAAACTTAAATCATGTTAGTACAGATAATGGTGCTTGGCCTCTTTTTTATATGGATGCTGTAATGTCAGCTCTCTACAGTGTGGAAGTACCATGGTTTACTCATCCATTCATCTATTGAAGGACATCATGGTGGCTTTAAGTTTTAGCAGTTATGAACACAGCTGCCATCAACATTCATATGTAGGTTTTTGTGTGGATGTAAGTTTTCAACTCATTTGGGTGAATATCAAAGGGCACAATTGCTAAATCATACGGTAATAGTATTTTTTTGTTGTTTTTGTTGAGACAGAGTCTCACTCCATCGCCCTGGGTAGAGTGCCATGGTGTCATAGCTCACAACAACCTCAAACTGTTAGGCTTGAACAATCCTCTTGCCTCAGCCTGTGAAGTAGCTGGGACTATAGGCATATACCACCATGCCCAGTTAGTTTTTCTATTTTTAGTACAGATGGGGGTCTCGCTCTCAGGCTGGTCTCAGACTCCTAAGCTGAAGCAATCTATGTGCCTTTCCTTCCCAGAATGCTAAGATTACTGGTAATAGTATATTTAGAAACATCCAGACTGTCTTACAAAGTGGCTGGACCATTTTGCATTCCTAACGTCAATGACTCCGCGTTCCTGTGGAATTTTGAATTTTTACCAGCATTTGATTTTTGGATTTTGGCTATTTTATTTATTTTCTTGAGACAGAGTCTCACTTTGTCACCCTTGGTAGAGTACTGTGGCATCACAGCTCACAGCAACCTCACACTGTTGAACTTAAGCAATTATTTTGCCTCAACCTCCCAAGTAGCTGGGACTACAGGCTCCTGCCACAATGCTGACTGTGTTATTTTTCATTTATTTATTTATTTTTTGAGACAGAGTCTCACTTTGTCACCCTCAGTAGAGTGCTATGGCATCACAGCTCACAGCAACCTCCAGCTCTTGGGCTTAGGTGATTCTCTTGCCTCAGCCTCCTGAGTAGCCGGGACTACATGCACCCGCCAGAATGCCTGGCTATTTTTTTTGTTGTGGCAGTTTGGCTGGGGCCGGGTTTGAACCTTGCCGCCCTACTCACTAAGCTATAGACGCTTCCCTATTTATTTATTTTTTTGATACAGAGTCTCATTATATCGCTCTGGATAGAGTGCTGTGGTGTCACAGCTCACAGTGACCTCACACTTTTGGGCTGAAGTGATTCTCTTGCTTCAGCCTCCCAAGTAGCTGGGATGTCAGGTGCCTGCCACAACGCCTGGCTATTTTTTTTTTGTTGTAGTTGTTGTTTAGCAGGCCTGGCCCGGGTTCGAACCTGCCAGCTCTGGTGTATGTGGCCAGTGCCCTAACCACTGAGCTGAGCCAATGCTGGCTATTTTTTAGAGATGAAGTCTTGCTCTGGCTCAGGTTGGTCTCAAACTTGTGAGTTCAAACCATCCACCTGCCTTGGCCTTACAGAGTGCTAGGCTTGAACCTGTCACCTCCAGCACATGGGGCTGGTGCCCTACCCCTTTAAGCCACAGGCGCCGCCCAACAAAGTTTATTAAGGAAGAGAAAGATAGGTTTGCAGAACAAGAGCAAGATACAGGTTTACAGAGCATGATGGGTTCACCATAGACAGTGAATATATTTCATTGTTGTTTTCATTTGCAATTCCCTGATGCCACGAGGTTGAGCATCTCTCCATATGCCTGTTTGCCATCTGTGTATCTTAGTTGGTGAAGTGTCTGTTCACATCTTTGCCCATTTTAAAACTGGGTTCTTTTTCTTTTCTTTTCTTTTTTTTTTTTTTTTTTTGAGACATGGTCTCACTCTGTTGCCCAGGCTAGAGTACCAGGGCCTCAGGCTAGCTCACAGAAACTTCAAACTCCTAGGCTCAAGCTGTCCTTCTTGCTTCAGCCTCCCAAGTAGCTGGAACTACAGGCACTTGCCACCATACCTGGCTAATTTTTCTATTTTTAGTAGAGACAGGGTCACAGTTTGCTCGGGCTGGTCTTGAACTCCTGAGCTCAAGGAATCCTCCTACTTCATCCTCTTACAGTGCTAGGATTACAGGTGTGAGCCACCGAACCTGGCTGGATTATTGTCTGTGGCCTATGCTTTCATTCTCTTAGCAGTGCTTTTTTTTTAAAAAAAAAACTTTATTCAAATTAATATGAGGGTACAATATTTAGGTTACACTATTCTCACTTCTAAGGTAAAGTTCCATTTGTAGAAGAGCTGCTCACCCAGGAAGCATATTATACACCCTCACAATGTGCACATTAGGTGAGATCCCGCCTTGTGCCCTTCCTCCTTCTGCCATACGTCTTTCCCCCTCCCCCCTCCTGCTTCTCTCTACCCCCAAACTGAACTGTAATAGTGTTTTATTGTTCTTAGGAACATGTAATTGTTTAAATATTGATTTCCTATTAGTATGGAATACAATGGATATTTGTTTTTCCATTCTGTGGAAAGAATAATGTATTTCAATTCCATCCTGGAAAATGTAAAAGATGTAAAGTCTCCATCTTTTTTTTTTTTCTTGCAGTTTTTGGCCGGGACTGAGTTTGAACCCGCCACCTCCGGTATATGGGGCCGGCGCCCTACTCCTTTGAGCCACAGGCGCTGCCCCAAGTCTCCATCTTTTTTAATGGCTGAATAATACTCCATGGTATACATATACCACAGATTGTTGATCCATTCATGGGTTGATCAGCACTTAGGTTGCTTCCACGACTTGGAAATTATGAATTGAGCCACAGTAAACATTCTAATGCAGGTCTTTGTTGTAAAATGATTTTTGTTCTTCTGGGTAGATACCTAATAATGGGATTGCAGGCTCAAATGGAAGGTATACATTTAGATCTTTGAGGATTCTGCATACTGCTCTCCAAAAGGGCTGTATTAGTTTGCAATCCCACCAGCAGTGTAGCCACGTTCCCTTCTCTCCATATCCTGCCAGCATCTGGTGTTTTGGGACTTTGTGATTTGGGCTAATCTTATTGGGTTTAGGTGATATCTTAGATTGGTTTGATTTGCATTTCTCTGATGATTAAGGACGATGAGCATTTTTTCATATTTGTTGGCCATTCGTCTGTCGTCCTTGGAGAAGTTTCTATTCAAATCTCTTGCCCACTTGTAGAGAGGGTTGTTTGTACTTTTCTTATTGTTTAATTTGAGTTCTCTGTAGATTCTAGTTATCAGGTCTTTGTCAGATTCATAACATGCAAAAATCTTCTCCCATTGGGTGGCACCTGTGGTTCAGTGAGTAGGGCGCCAGCCCCATATGCCAAGGGTAGTGGGTTCAAACCCGGCCCCGGCCAAACTGCAACAAAAAAAATAGCGGGGCATCATGGTGGGCGCCTGTAGTCCCAGCTGCTCGGGAGGCTGAGGCAAGAGAATCGTGTTCTTAGCAGTGCTTTTTTTCAGGACAAACGTTTTGAATTTCCTTTAATTGTTAGAGACGGGGTCTTGCTCTGTCATCCAGGCTGAAGTGTAGTGCCATGATCATAGCTCACTATAACCTCAAACTCCTGGGCTAAAGCAATCCTCTACCTCAATCTACCAAGTAGCTGGGACATGCCACCCCATTAAAATTTTTTTTTAAGAGACAGGTTCTCCCTATGTTGCCCAGGCTGGTCTTAATCTCGCCAAACCTAAGTCAGCTAGATTTTTTCTGTGTTCTTTAGGAGTTTAATAGTTTTGCATTTTACATTTAAGTCCATTCTGAGTTCATTTCTGTGAAAGCTATGTCTGTGTCTGGATTCATTTTTTTTTGCAGTGATTCCAACTGGGATAACAAAAGTTGTCCTAGCACTATTTATTGGAATCACTCTCCTTTCTACACTGAATGTTTTTTGCTTTGTCAAAGATCAGTTGACTATATATGTGTTGGTTTATTTCTGGTTCTTTATTCTGTTCCATTGATCTGTTTTCCTTTTCTTTCACCAATGCTACACTGTCTAGATTTAGCTTTATAGTAGGTCTCAGAGTCAAGTAACATCAGAACTCCAACTCTACCCTTCAATATTGTATTGGTTATTCTGGGTCTTTTGCCGACTTGACTTCTTTTTTTTTTTTCTTTTTTGAGACAGTCTTATTAGGTTGCCCTTGGTAGAGTATCATGGCATCACAGCTCACAGCAACCTCAAACTCTAGGGCTTAAGTGATTCTCTTGCCTTAGCTTCCCAAGTAGCTGGAACTACAGGCGCCTGCCACAACGCCAGGCTATTTTTTGTTGCGGTTGTCATTGCTGTTTAGCTGGCCCAAGCTGGGTTTGAACCCACCAGCTTCCGTGTATGTGGCTGGCACCTAACCACTGTGCTATGGGCACCGAGCTGCCAACCTGACTTTCTAAAAGGATGATAGTAAAAAATTAATCATATACCTTTTTTTTTTTTGAGACAGAGACTCATTATGTCATCCTCGGTAGAGGGCTGTGTCATCACAGCTCACGGCAACCTCAAACTCTTGGGTTTAAGAGATTCTCTTGGCTTGGCACCTGTAGCTTAAGTGGCTAAAGTGCCAGCCACGTACACCAGAGCTAGTGGGTTCGAATCCAACCCAGGCCTGTCAAACAATGACAACTACAACCAAAAAACAGCCAGACATTGTGGCGGGTGCCTGTAGTCCCAGCTACTTGAGAGGCTGAGGCAAGAGAATTGCTTAAGCCCAGGAGTTGGAGGTTGCTGTGAGCTGTGATGCCATGGCACTGTACCCAGGGCAACAGCTTGAGGCTCTGTCACAAAAAAAAAGAACAAAAGAGAGATTCTCTTGCCTCAGCCTCCCAAGTAGTTGGGCCTACAGGTGCCCACCACAATGGCTATTTTTTTGTTGCAGTTGTGTAGCTGGCCCAGGCTGGGTTCAAACCTGCCACCCTCAGTGTATGTGGCTGATCCCATAACAACTGTGCTATAGGCACCAAGCCTAATCGTATACTTTTAACTAATGGAAAGTGGGGCTTGGCACCCATAGCACAGTGGTTATGGTGCCAGCCACATACACCAAGGCTGGCAGGTTCAAACCCAGCCTGGGCCAACTGCAACAAAAAAATAGCCGGACATTGTGACAGACACCTGTAGTCTGAGCTACTAGGAGGCTGAGGCAAGAGAATTGCTTAAGCCCAGGAGTTTGAGGTTGCTGTGAACTATGCTACCACAGCACTCTACCAAGGGTGACATAGTAAAACTCAGTCTCAAAAAAAAAAAAAAAAAGAATGGAAAGTGGTATGAAGAACAGAACAGGATAATGAACAATTAAAATGACAAAGACTTTAGTGCAGTTGGAGATCTCTAAGATCACATGAAGAGCCAACCAGGAGGCTGGGCACAATGGCTCATCCCTGTAATTCTAGCAATGTGGAAGGCCAAGGCAGGTGGATTGTTTGAGCTGACGAGTTTGAGACCAGCCTGAGCAAAAAGTGAGATCCTGTCTCTACTAAAAAATAGAAAAATTGAGGCAAGAGGATCACTTGAGCCCAAGAGTTGGAGGTTGTTGTGAGCTATGGAGCCATGGCACTTTACCCAGGGCGACAGTTTGAAATTGTCTCAAAAAAAAAGGGCCAGCCAGGAAGCATTCTGAGCCCAAACATTCCAGGCAGGGGGAGCCATAAGTACAAAGTCCTGAGGTAGGAATAAGCTTAGTCCCCAAACAGAAAGAAGGCTTGGTGCATCAGACATTATAATTGGCATCAGGGATACCCCAGTCTGCCAGGTAGACATGCTCATACTGGGTCCTGGTGTTTCCATCTGACTGGGAAGTCTGATATTGTACAACTATTTACTCAGAAGACAGCAGGATACTAGGAGACCCTTTTCCTCTGGAAGGCTTCCTTGAAGAAGCAATGCTGACATAGGACATAAGGGTAAGTTGGTGCCAAGTGGGCAAAAAGGTGGAAGGAGATACTGAGAAAAGAGCTCATGCAAAGTTCCTGTGCATGTATCAGGGACTGAAGAAAGGCCATAGCCACTGTGGGGCAGGGTGAGTGCAAGGGGAAGGTGGGAAGGCCCAGTAGGGAATGGTCAGGGGATATTTTCTAGGCTATGAACTTTATCCTGGAAATTTTGGGGGAAGTAACAGCTTTATTGAGATACCATTCTCATACTGTATAATTCATCTACTTGAAGTGTACAATTTAATTGCTTTTAGTATATTCATAGCTGAACAACCTTCCCCACAGTCAACTTTAAACCATATTCATCACTCCAAAAGAAACCTCATACCCCTTAGCCATCACCCCCAATCCCTGGGTCCTTTCCAGTCCCTGGCAACCACTAATCTTTTTGCCTGCATATACTTGACTATTCTGGACATTTCATATAAATGATAAATTGACTACTATGTAGTCCTTTGTGACAGACTTCATTCAGCATGTTTTTTGTTTTTTGTTTTCTGGCAATTTCTCTTACAGATAGGAAGATAAGTCACCCAGGCTAGGGTGCAGTGGCATCATCATGGCTCACAGTAGTCTCGAACTTAAGGGCTTAAGCAATCTTCCACCTCAGCCTCCCAAGTAGCTGGGAGTGCACACCACCAGGCTAATTTTTAATTTTTTGTAGAAGCAGGGTCTCACTACATTGCCTAGGCTGGTCTTGAACTCCTGGGCTAAAATGATCCTTTTGCCTCAGACTTCCTAAGTGCTAGGATTATAGGTGTGGGTCATTGCACTCAGCACTCAGGATGTTTTCAAGGTTCGTTCATGTTATAGCATGGAGCAGAACTTTATTCTTTTTTTGAGATAGCCTCAAGCTGTCAGCCTCCCAAGTAGCTGGGACCACGGGCACGTGCCACAACGCCCGGCTATTTGGTTGCAGCCATCATTGTTGTTTGGGGGGCACAGGCTGGATTCAAACCCGCCAACTCAGGTGTAAGTGGCTGGCGCGTTAGCCATTTGAGTCACAGGTGCCGAGCCCAGAACTTCATTCTTTTTGATGGCTGAGTAATAGCCACATTTTGTTTACCTATTCATTGGTTGACAGATATGTGGGCAGTTTCCACTTTTTTTTTTTTCAAGACAGAGTCTCACTTTGTCACCTTAGTAGAGTGCCATGGCATCATAGCTCATAGCAACCTCAAACTCTTGGGCTTAAGCGATTCTCTCTTTTTCTTTCTTTCTTTTTTTTTTTTTTAACTTTATTCTCTCTCTTTTTTTTTAACTTTATTCAAATTAGTATGAGGGTACAGTGTTTAGTTTATATTGTTCTCATTTCCAGGATACAGTTCCATTTGTAGAAGAGCCCCTCACCCAGGGGGCTCAGGTGATTCTCTTGCCTCAGCCTCCCGAGTAGCTGGGACTGCAGGTGCATGCCATCATGCCCATCTAATTTTTCTGTTTTTAGTAGAGATGGGGTCTCACTCTTGCTCAGGCTAGTCTTGAACTCCTGAGCTCAAACGATCCACCTACTACAGCCTCCCAGAGTTCTAGGATTACAGGTGTGAGCCACTGTACCTGGCCATGGTTTCCACTTTTGGGCTATTAATGAGTAATGCTGCTAGAGGCATCCATGTACAGGTTTTTGTGTAGATAGATGTTTTCATTTCTCCCAGGTACATGTACACCTTTGGGGGAGAAGTACTGGCTCAAAGAAATGATGCACTTAGGTTCCTGTTATAAAAAGATACTGGCTGCTTTGTGCAGAATTGTGGGAATTGGATGAGAGGCCCTTGTGGGTGCAACATCTAGCAGGGCAGATGGAGAGAAGCTGTTTGTACCTTGAGGTATGAGGATAGGGATGAATGAGGGTGTCTCCCAGCCTTGGTGTGCTGATGCCAACTTGTAACAGCTTGCAAGGGCTGATTCTATACAACTCTTCCTAACTTGGCATTTAATGGTTTCATGTTTGTAGCTTGAGATTGGTTATGGTGGGAGTCTTTGCATCATGGAAATTGGCAAACACTATAAATCAGGACTTCCTCCTCCTCTCCCCACCCCAGAACCAATTGCTAAGTGCTTACCAGCATGCCACTGCTCCAGCAGGTGATGAGTTCTCTGGCACAGGCAAAAACACAAGTTCTGTCCTAGCACTCTGGGAGGCCAAGGCGGCTGGATTGTCTGAGCCCACAAGTTTGAGAGCAGCCTGAGCCAAAGCGAGACCTTGTCTCTAAAAATAGCCAGGCATTGTGTCAGGCGCCTCTCGTCCCAGCTACTCAGGAGGCTAAGGCAAGAGAATCTCTTGAGCCCAAGAGTTTGAGGCTGCTGTGAGCTATGATGCCACGGCACCCAGGGTGGCAGCTGACACTCTTGTCTACAAAAAAAAAAGAACACAAGTTCCATGTTGTCTTGGCTATTTTTCAGGTCTTTGGAGTGGCTAGGGACATCCACATGAACACGACCAGGACATAGTTGGACTTTCTGACCTGGAACTCAGGGTGGAGCCCATACCATGGGATCACTATTTCAGTGGCAGCTATGCAATGAATCAGCTCACCTGGGGAAATAGTGAAAGAGGCTCAGGACAGGGCCCTGAGGATTCTAGGCAGTCATAAAGCCAGCTTCCCGTGCCTCCCACATTCCTTGGTTTTAAAATGCAGGTCACGGGGTGGAGGGGTCTTTACATATGTGTCATCAACTGGTGTCCAGAAAAAAGGAAACAGCTAAAGGTGTTTGTTAATACCTTACTGCAGAATAGTGCGTTTAGACCAGCATCTATGATAAAGAGACACAGACCACCACAAATCATTTAGGGAGCTTCACAAGAGCATTGGGCCAAAAACATAGATTAAAACCACAGTGCTCCTGGTTCTCTGTACTATCAATGAATTCCCAACAAATTAAAAACACACACACACACACACACACACACACACATACAGCACAGAGGGGCCAGTTAATAGATTCAGCAACAGATACTCAGAAACATGATTAAAATGTTAACATGTTAGGGGAGAGAAAAAGTAGAGTTTGAGGAACCAGCTCATCAGCTTCAATTCAAACCTTCCTCCTTTCTGGCTATAGCTAAGTGCCAGAGATTCTGTTCTGCTCTTCCTTGAATTTTTGATAAGCTTGCTTCCTCTCATGGGAGTGCTGCCTGAGGTGGTCATAAGCGGCTCCTGGATTGTTTACTTGTATATCTGTTAGAGGCCACAGAGTGAGGGCCCCACCAGCAGGGGGGCTCTGGCTCATGCTCCTGCCAATCATAGCTTTACCTGGAGCAAACAGATGGTCTCTTAGCTTAGACCATTTCCTCTGCAGTTCCTGGGCCCCCTGCCAGCCTGGGCCCTATTTGGGAACTATGTCCTAATTCTCATAGCCAAATTAGGAACTCCTTAGAAGGACAGACCATAATAGATGAGCTCAGTGATGTGTTCATAGCCCCCACCTCACTACCCAAGCCCTGCGCAGGCCATACACACCTTGGCATGTTGTATAGGGCTGACTTCCATTGCCTGGCCTCCATCCAGGTTCCGCAACAGAAGCTGGCCCAGGAACCAGGGAAGCCAGCAGCGTAGACACTGCACATTTTGTTTATTAAAGTTAATTGGTGAATGCATGCCCAGGGAAGCCTATGATTCATTAGTATCCTAATTAATATGCAGCTGCTGAGTATTAAGAAAAATGAAATAGAAGGAATAAATTCCCAAAAGAGAAGTTGGAAAAATAAAGGTCCCAGCAGACATCTGATGCAGGCCTTTGTCCCTCCACAAAATTTGCGTTAGCTGAATTCAAGTGATATTTTGCCATTTGTTCAGCTGCCATGAAAACCCATTTATCCTCATCCCTGGAGCCTTAGAAAGGAGCAGCTCTGAACTGTCAGCAGCTGAAGCAGGTTGTGAATAGTCCCTCAAAAAAGAAACACCTGGTGATATTGATTTTAATTTGAGAGTTCTTAGGGCCCGGTGTGGTGGCTCATGCCTGCAATCCCAGCACTTGGGCGGCTGAGGCGGGTGGATTGCCTTAGCTCACAGGTTCGAGACCAGCCTAAGCCAGAGAGGCCTCATCTCTAAAAAGTATCTGGGCATTGTGGTGGGCTCCTGTAATTCCAGCTACTTGGAAGGCTGAGGCAAGAGAATCACTTAAGTGCAAGAGTTTCAAATTGCTATCAGCTGTGATGCCACAGCACTCTACCAAGGGCAACAAAATGACACTCTGTCTCAAAAAAAAAATAATTTCAGAGTTCTTAAACTTGAGATGGTACAAGGAAGTATGAGGGTATGTTAGAAACAGCTCCATCAGTGTGCATTCATTTAGGTATTCAAACATTTATAAAGCCCCTGCAGTACTGAAAAACATAGATGAGTAGAAAGCAGGCAGCCTCAGGTACTGGAGGGTACCCATGTGCATAAACTATGGCGGATTTGTGGCCATTAACACTAAGGCATCCTGGGGATATAGGACCAGAATCTCTGAATGTTGCCTCAAGAAAGAGGTGGAAAGAGGAAGTCACTCCAGGTGGGTTCAGGAAATTGTAGAAGGTGCCAGACTGCCAGAGGAGGAGAGGGGAGGGGAGGGGAGGAGGGAGGGGAGGGGAGAGGAGGGGAAAGGAGGGGAAAGGAGAGGAGAAGGAGTCCTCTAGTCCCAGCTACTCAGGAGGCTAAGGCAAGAGAATCTCTTGAGCCCAAGAGTTTGAGGCTGCTGTGAGCTATGACGCCACGGCACCCAGGGTGGCAGCTGACACTCTTGTCTCCATAAAAAAAAAAAAAGAACACAAGTTCCGTATTGTCTTGGCTATTTTTCAGGTCTTTGGAGTGGCTAGGGACATCCACTAGCCTGAGCAAAAAGTGAGATGAATTATACAGTAGATGAATTAAAAGTAGATGAATTATACAGTATGAGAATGGTATCTCAATAAAGCTGTTACTTCCCCCAAAATTTCGAGGATAAATTTCATAGCCTAGAAAATACCCCCTGACCATTCCCTACTGGGCCTTCCCACCTTCCCCTTGCACTCACCCTGCCCCACAGTGGCTATGGCCTTTCTTCAGTCCCTGATACATGCACAGGAACTTTGCATGAGCTCTTTTCTTAGTATCTCCTTCCACCTTTTTGCCCACTTGGCACCAACTTACCCTTATGTCCTATGTCAGCATTGCTTTTTCAAGGAAGCCTTCCAGAGGAAAAGGGTCTCCTAGTGTCCTGCTGTCTTCTGAGTAAATAGTTGTACAATATCTCCTCATCTCTCCTCTCCTCCCCTCCCCTTCCCTTTCCTCCACTCTCCTCTCCTCTCCTCTCCTTTTAAGACAGAGCCTCAAGCTGTCACCCTGGGTAGACTGCTGTGGCTTCACAGCTCACAGCAATCTTCAACTCCTGGGCTCAAGCAATTCTCCTGACTCTGCCTCCCAAGTAGCTGGGACTACAGGTGCCCACCACAATGCCTGGCTATTTTTTGGTTGCAGCCATCATTGTTGTTTGGTGGGCCCAGGCTGGATTTGAACCTACCAGCTCAGATGTATGTGGCTGGTGCCTTAGCTGCTTGAGCCACAGGCGCCGTGCCCAGGTGGCTTTTTGTGTCATTCACTGAGGGAGGATGCAGTTGAGTTGAGTGGGAGATGATTCTGTTGGTATGCAAATCCATCAGGATTCATTTAGGTGTGTATTCATTTAGAGCCTTTGGGACAGCCAAAGGAGGCCTGGAAGTTGTTGAGTACATTAATGGGAGATTAGTCATGGGCTGGGATGATAGGTTTGGGGATCACTGAAGTATGGATGGTAATGAGAATACTCTTGACCCTTCATTTATTCAAAGCACATTTACTACTCTTCCCACGAGGCATAGATATTGAAGATCTGAAGAGGAATGAGACATGGTCCTGGTCCTCCAGGAGAGTGGAGGGTGTAGGGCAGTAACACTATGGGTTACCTAACCCAGCCAAGGAAAACCTGAAGGAGGCAGAACTTAGGTGGGCAAAAGGACTGTAGGCATCACAGTCTGCAAGGATGACTTCAGGGAATGATAGGACATGCATTGTGGGATGGAGGGTCAGAGATTAGCTTCAGTGGCCAACAGGGAGGAGGTGTGGACAGCCTCACTGTAGAGCAAGGGTGTGAAGGGGGTATCTAGAAAGAGGATAAAAGGAAGAGAGCAGAGGCCCAAACATAGAACCTAGGGATAGCAAATGTCAGAATGGCAGAGAAGGATGGTCAGCAATTCCAGCTGCTACAAAAAGGTCAAGGGAATTAGGATCTGAGGTGCAAATAGCCTAACTACAAGGTCATTGGGGACCTTGGCAAGAGCTGTGTTTGGTTGAGAACTGGGACTGTTACCAGATGAAGAGAGTCCACTCGCCTGTCACCGTCAGTCAAAACATAGAGATGGGGATAGGTCCACCAAAGTTTGTCAGAAGGCTGAGATTCTGGAGAACAGTGAGAGTAGCCTCTCCCAAGACTGTTCTGATCTTCCATTACTAATATTAGTTTTATATGTTTGAGTTAAGACCCTGTTAATCCTTTTTTTTTTTTTTTTTTTGTTTTTGATAAGAGTCTCACTTTGTTGCCCTTGGTAGAGTACTGTTGCGTCATAGCTCACAGCAACCTCAAACTCTTGGGCTCAAGCAATTCTCTTGCCTCAGCCTCCCAAGTAGCTGGGACTACAGGTGCCTGCCACAACACCTGTTTATTTTTCAAGACAAGGTCTTGCTCTGGCTCAAACTGGTCTTGAACTTGTGAGCTCAGGTGATCCACCCGTCTCATCCTCCCAGAGTGCTAGGATTCCAGGAATGAGCCACCACACCTGGCCAAAGATCCCTATCTTGAATAGTTTAGGTGGATTGATTTAGGAGATTAACTTTTGAAATGGAATGTTATTTTGGCTCATGAATTATACTGATTATGGATAATGGGTTAGGCCAATTATTGTTTTAAGATAAGAATTAACCAGTACTGGGACAGCGCCTGTGGCTCAAAAGAGTGGAGCGCCGGCCCCATATGCCAGATGTGGCAGTTCATACCCAGCCCCGGCCAAAAACTGCAAAAAAAAAAAAAAAAAAAAAGAATTAACCAGTACTCTGGGAGGCCGACTGAGGTGGGTGGATCGCCTGAGCTCACAGCTTTGAGACCAATCTAAGCCAGAGTGAGACCTGGTCTCGAAAAATAACCTGGTGTTGTGGCGGGCACATGTAGTCCCAGCTACTCGGGAGGCTGAAGCAAGAGAATTGCTTAAGCCCAAGAGTTTGAAGTTGCTACGTGCTGTGGCACCACTGCACTCTACCAAGAGTGTCAAAGTATGACTCTGGAGAAAAAAAAAAAAAAAAAAGATAGGCATCTTTAAGGTGGGAGCTAAATTTACAAAACAATAAGAATGAGGGGTGGGGGGGGTGGGCCACGCCTGTAGCTCAAAGGTGTAGGGCCTAGGCCCCATTTGCCAGAGGTGGCAGGTTCAAACCCAGCCCTGACCAAAAGGAAAACAAAACAAAACAAAAAAAAGGAGTGAGGAGGATGTTTGAAGGTCAGGCAGGACTCAAACAGACCAGACCAGCTATGTCATGTCTGCCCTACCCTGACAGACTCCATCATATTCTCACTATATATGCTTTCAGAACTAGAATCTTGAAAACAAAGTGGGAAGAAGAAAATACAGCCAGGAATTGTAAGCAGCTCTTCCTAGAACCTTGGCTGTAATGGAGAGAAAAAAGGGAGGTGGCTGGCTAAGGAAGACCTGGGGTTGAAGGGAGGATTGTGTGTGTTGCTTTTTTGTGTGTTTATTTTGTTTTTTATTTTTTCAATATTTCTATAGATTTAGTAGATACAGGTGTTTTTTGTTTACATGATTGAGTTGTATGGTGGCGAAGTGAGGGTTTTCACTGTACTTGTCACCCAAATGCTGTGCATTGTACTTAATAGATCATTTTTGATCCCTCATCCCCCTCCCACCCTGTGTGCTTGAAATAGCAAATGCCAAGGGGGAGGAATCTGCCCCAAGGGAGAGGTTAAAGACACAAGAAGAGGGAGGAGTACTAAGGTGATTGGGAGCTTCTTTAGAGATGGAGTTCACTGTGTTATCCAGGCTGGTTTCAAATTCCTGGACTCAAGTGATCCTCCTGTCTCAGCCTCCCAAGTATCTGGGACAACAAGCATGCATGACCACAGCCAGGTTGTGGATACATTTGTGGGAGGAAGTGGAAGGAGTTATTGGTCTGTACTAATTCTGTATCTGCTCAAAGTGAGGGTAAGCAAATGCCAAGGGCAGGAGAATTATGAAGGTTTGAAATGTCCAGTGGGAGGAATGACAAAGGGAGGTGACCTAAGTGCAGACAGGATACCCCCAAGCATGAAGACCAGGAGTCTGCATGTTCCTAGGATCATGATTTCCTCCAGTGTCACCGGAGGTTCTTAGCATGGGAAAACAAGAAGCAAGCACTTGATCGTGCTGAGTTCAGTGGAGAGGAATGAAGCCACCAGCCAGATACTCAAGTAATAACTAAAATTAAGGCTGCATAAGGAGGGTAGTCAGTACTGGAAGCCTCATGGACATCTAACACCACACTTTCCAGAACCCATCCTCCCAGCTACATTCTCATAATGCAAAGCGTGGCTGTTATTTTAAAGGCCGTCCATTTCGTGTTCTTCATATATATCCAGATGTTATCAAAATCCAAACATTAAATGCCAGTATGGACTAGGTAAGGTGGTTCATGTCTGTCATCCCAACTGCTCAGGAGGCTGAGGTCAGAGGATCTCTTGAGGCCAGGAGTTCAAGACCAGCCTGGGGAACATAGTGAGAACTTATCTCTAAACAAAAATTAGCCAGGACTCGGTAAGGTGGCTCATGCCTGTAATCCTAACACTCTGGGGAGGCCAGGGAGGGTAGACTGCTTGAGCTCAGGAGTTCAAGACCACCCTGATCAAAAATGAGACCCAATCTCTACTAAAAATAGAAAAACTAGGCTTGGTGCCCATAGCACAATGGTTATGGTGCCAGCTGCAGACACCAAGGCTAGCAGGTTTGAACCTGGCCTGGGCCAGCTAAACAATGACAACTGCAACAAAAATAGCCGGGCATTGTGGTGGGTGTCTGTAGTCCCAGCTATTTGGGAGGCCGAGGCAAGAGAATCGCTTAAGCCCAAGAGTTTGAGGTTGCTGTGAGCTGTGACGCCATAGCACTCTACCAAAGGTGACACAGTAAGACTGTCTTGGGCAGCACCTGTGGCTTAGTGGGTAAGGCGCCAGCCCCATATATCAAGAGTGGCGGGTTTGAACCCGGCCCCAGCCAAACTGCAACAAAAAAGGGCATTCTGGCAGGCAACTGTAGTTCCAGCTACTTGGGAGGCTGAGTCAAGAGAATCGCTTAAGCCCAGGAGTTGGAGGTTGCTGTGAGCTATGACACTATGGCACTCTACCAAGGGCGATAAAGTTAAACTCTGTCTATTAAAAAAAAAAAAAACAAAAAGACTCTTATCTCAAAAAAAAAAAAAAAAGCAAAAAACAGAAAAACTGAGTCAAGAGGATCACTTGAGCTGATTTGGAGGTTGCTGTGAGCTATGATGTCACAGTGCTCTACCCAGATAGATGTTGAGACTCTGTCTCAAAAAAATAATAATAATAGGGGTGGCACCCATGGCTTAATGAGTATGGCGCCCACCCCATATACCAAGGGTGGCAGGTTCAAACCCAGCTCCAGCCAAACTGCACCAAAAAAAATAGCCGGGTGTTGTGGAGGGCACCTGTAGTTCCAGCTACTCGGGAGGCTGAGACATGAGAGTCGCCTAAGCCCAAGAGCTGGTGGTTGCTGTGAGCTATGACACCACGGCACTCTACTGAGGGTGACAAAGTAAGACTCTGTCTCTGAAAAAAAAAAAAAAGTAAGAAGAAGAAAATAAGAAAATTACCCAGGCCCAGTGGCGCATGTCTACAATCCTACCAATCTGGGAGGCTGAGGTGGGAGGATTATTTGAGGCCAGGTGTTCAAGGTCAGCCTGAGTAAGAGTGAAACTCCATCTCCACAAAAAATAGAAAAAATTAGCTGGGATTATTGGCACATGCCTGTAGTTCTCGTTACTTGGGAGCCCGAGGCAGGAAAATTGCTTGAGCCTAGAAGTTTGAGTTTTCAATGATTTGTGATGACACCACTGTTCTTTAGCCAAGGCAACAGAGTAAGACTGTCTCAAAAAATAAATAAATTAGCTAGACGTGGTCCCGGCTACTTACGATGCTCAGGCAGGAGGATGGCTTGAACCCAAAAGTTCAAGGCTGCAGTGAACTGAGATCATGCCACCACACTCTAGCCTGGGTGACAGTGAGACTCTAGGTCTTAAAAAAAAAAAAAAAAAAAAAGCAAATGTGTCCCATCTCTGTGTTAGTCTCCTTTTGCCTCAGTAGTTACAGGCTCAGAGGTCATGAACTTTGTCCTATTTTAAAATGTCTTTTCACAAGAATGCTCAAGGAGAGGTTCTTTTGTTCATCTCATTTTTCCTTTCTAGCTAATGTGTCTTCACTATACAATATCTGCTTTAGGCCAGGCAAGGTGGCTCATGCCTGTAATCCCAGCACTCTGGGAGGCTGAGCCAGGTGGATTGGTTGAGCTCACAGGTTCAAACCAGCCTGAGCCAGAGCGAGACCCCGTCTCTGAAAATAGCTGGGCGTTGTGTCAGACACTTGTAGTTCCAGCTATTCAGGAGGCTGAGGCAAGAATCACTTGAGCCCAAGAGTTAGAGATTGCTGTTAACTATGATGTCATGGCACTCTACTGAGGACAACAAAGTGAAACTCTGTCTCAAAAAAAAAAAAAAAAAGAAAAGCGTGGCACTTGTGGCTCAGTGGGTAGGGTGCCAGCCTCATATACCGAGGGTGGTGGGTTCAAATCCAGCCCCAGCCAAACTGCAACAAAAAAGTAGCCGGGTGTTGTGGCGGGCATCTATAGTCACAGCTATTCGGGAGGCTGAGGCAAGAGAGTTGCCTAAGCCCAAGAACTGGAGGTTGCTGTGAGCTGTGATGCCACAGTACTATACCAAGGGCAATAAAGTGAGACTCTGTCTCTACAAAAAAATAAAAAACAGTATCTGCTTAGTCAGAGGTACACTTTCCCACTTGATAATGCATTGGACACATTGATCTTGTCTAGAAGGCTGATGAACTCACATTCTTTGCTGTAAGAAAGAAAAAAAAATTCTTTGCTGTGAAGACAAGGGAAGGAGGACGAAATCCGACAGTACGTGCCCTATATTCATTCATCAAAGAATGGAGAACTTGGTGCCTGTAGCTCAGCTGCTAGGGCGCCAGCCACATACACCAGAGCTGGCAGGTTCGAATCCAGCCCGGGCCTGCCAAACAACAATGACAACTACAACAAAAAAATAGCTGGGTGTTGTGGTGAGTGCCTATAGTCCAGCTACTTGGAAGGCTGAGGGAAGAAAATCGCTTAAGCCCAAGAGTTTGAGGTTGCTATGAGCTGTGATGCCATGGCACTCTACCCAGGGGAACAGCTTGAGACTGTCAAAAAAAAAAGAATGGAGAACTTAACCATGTGCTGGATGCTAGGAGTATGTAGCTGCCTTAGGTTTCACTGTGTTTGTATTATGAGCCCAAATATAGAGCTAAGGTGGTCAGAAAACTAAGAGCCCAGAAAGAGTATAATGGAGAAAACATCCAAAAACCAAGATGTAATTTTCTAAGTAGTCAGTGCCTGGCTTACCAGCATGGCAGACTTTATGGTTTTGTGTAACCTGCTCTGTTCACACTGCCAAGGCTGAACCAACAGAGCTTAAAGGACCTCAGAGGGCGATGAGAAACTGAGGATCCAGGGAGGGAGTAGTGTCCAAGCCTCTCAGTGGGATGAGGACAACTGGCTGGGGAGTTAGACCCACTAAGTATAACACCCAGTTCAGCCACAGACTGACCTTGAGAAGATGGAGTAGCCAGTGTTAAGTCTGTGTTCCCAGCCATAAGTAAAGAGGACAAATTGATGACCCCAGAGTTTAGTGGTGAGGAAGCAGCAAGACAAGATATGTAGCTTAGCTTGGTGCCTAGCACATAGAAAGTGCTGAAGAAATATTAGCTGTGATACTTAACAGTGGCAGTTCTAGGGCGGCGTCCGTGGCTCAAAGGGGTAGGGCGCTGGTCCCATATGCCAGAGGTGGTGGGTTCAAACCCAGCCCTGGCCAAAAACCAAAAAATAAAAAGAACAGTGGCAGCTCTACTTGGCCAGAACCTGTAACTGATGAGGTGTCAAAGAGATCACATCCAGCAAAGAATCATAAGGAAAAGAAATACATAAATATATATATGTATCTTAATTTAAAACACCAACTGGTGGCTTGGCACCTGTGGTTCAAGCGGCTAAGGTGCCAGCCACATACACCTGAGCTGGCAGGTTCGAATCCAGCCCGGGCCCGCCAAACAATGATGGCTACAACCAAAAAATAGCCGGGCATTGTGGCAGGCGCATGTAATCCCAGCTACTTGGGAGGCAGAGACAGGAGAATTGCTTGAGCCTAGGAGTTGAAGGTTGCTGTGAGCTGTGATGCCATGGCATTCTACCCAGAGTGGCAGTTTGAGGCTCTATCTCAAAAAAAAAAAAAAAAAAACTGGTTGGCTGATCAGATCACAATTCTTTTTCATAAATTTCATTACTCACAATTTCCAGTTTTTTTAAAGCAGAGGGCAAACTCACAGGTCCTAACAAAGCAGTATGTATGCAGAACACTTCGAGATTCTTTTTTAAGATGAGGTCTTTTTTTTTTTTTTAGAGCTGGAGTTCCACTTTGTTGCCCTCAGTGGAGTGCGTGGCATCACAGCTCACAGCAACCTCCACCTCTTGGGCTTAGGCTATTCTCTTGCCTCAGCCTCTCTACTAGCTGGGACTACAGGCGCCCACCACAACCCCTGGCTATTTTTTATTGTTGTTGCAGTTTGGCTGGGGCCAGGTTTGAACCTGCCACCCTCTGTATATGGGGCCGGCACCCTACTCACTGGGCCACAAGCACCGCCCCTTGTTTTTTGTTTTGAGACAAGGTCTCCCTGTGTTGTCTGGAGTGGAACCCAGAAGTATTATCATAGCTTACTACAGCCTTAAATTCCGGGGCACAAGTAATTCACACCATGCCCAGCTAATTGTTTTATATTTTGTAGAGATGGGTTCTCCCTATTGTTTAGCCTGTGGCTAGAGTTGTTTTTTTTTTTTTTAAGATGGTTAATGGCAATATTCTAAGTTTTTATTTGAAACAGAGTCTCAAGCTGTTTCTGTAGGTAGAGTGCTGTGCCATCACAGCTCATAGCAACCTCAAACTCTTGGGCTTAAGCGATTCGCTTGTCTCAGCCTCCCCAGTAGCTGGGACTACAGGCGCCCACCACAATGCCTAGCTTTTTTGTTGTTGTTGCACTTGTCATTGTTATTTTAGCTGGCCCAGGCCCAGTTCAAACCCTCCAGCCTCAATGTGTGCACCCTATCCACTGAGCTATGGATGCAACCTATATTTATTTATTTATTTATTTATTTATCGAGAGAGAGGAGTCTCAAGCTGTCACTCTGGGTAGAGTGCTGTGGCATTATAGCTCACAGCAACCTCCAACTCCTGGGGTCAATTGATCCTCTTGCCTCAGTTTTTTTTTTTTTTGTTGTTGTTTGTTTGTTTGTTTTTATTTTTAGTAGAGACAGGGTCTGGCTTTTGTTTGGGCTAGTCTCAAACTATCCACTGGCCTCAGCCTTCCAGAGTGCTAGGATTATAGGCATGAGCCACTGTGCCCGGCTGTTTTTATAATCATAAACCCAATCTTTAGTTATCTCACTCATACCTGATTAACATTTCGTTATACTTGCCTTTTTAATTCACTTTAGCTTTTTATTTATTGATTGATTGAGTGCTGTAGTGTTACAGGTCACAGCAACCTCAGACTCCTGGGCTTCAGCAATCCTCTTGCCTTACCCTTCCCAGTAGTTGGGTCTATGGGCACCCACCACAGCACTTGGCTGTTTTTAGAGATGGGGTCTTGCTCTAGCTCAGGCTGGTCTTGAATTTCTGAGCTTAAGCAATCTACCCACCTCAGCTTCCCAGAGTACTAGGATTACAGGAATGAGCCACCATGCCCAGCCTCACTTTAACTTTTTATTTTTTATTTTCTTTGATTTTTTTTTTTTTTTTTAAGACAGAGTCTCACTTTTGTCGCCCTCAGTAGAGTGCCATGGCGTCACAGCTCACAGAAACCTCCAACTCCTGGGCTTAGGCAATTCTCTTGCCTCAGCCTCCCAAGTAGGTGGGACTATAGGTGCCCACCACAATGCCTCACTGTTTTTTTTTTTTTTTGGCAGTTTGGCCAGGGCCGAGTTGAAACCCGCCAAACTCAGTATATGGGGCCAATCCCTACCCACTGAGCAACAGGCACCACCCTATTTTTTATTTTCTTTAGACAGAGTCTCAAGCTCTCACCCTGGGTAGAGTGCTATGGTGTCATAGCTCACAGCAACCTCCAACTTGGGCTCCAGCGATCCTCTTGTCTCAGTTTTTCTATTTTTAATAGAGATGGCATCTCACTTTTTGCTCAGGCTGGTCTCAAACTTGTGAGCTCAAGCAATCCACCAACCTTGGCCTCCCAGAGAGCCAGAATTACAGGCGTGAGCCATTGGGCCCAGCCCACTTTATCTTCTTAGACAGCTGTCACTTTTTGGTCCCTATTTCATTGGCTTTTACAATATATAATTGAATTACATAGTTATAGTCACATGTACAGTGTGGGACAAACATCACTTTTTGTGTGTGTGTTAAAAAAATTTTTTTAGAGCTGGGCACAGTGGCTCATGCCTATAATCCTAGCACACTGGGAGGCGGAGGCAGGTGGATTGCTTGATCTCAGAGTTTGAGACTAGCCTGAGCAAAAGCAAGACCCCATCTCTACTAAAAATAGAAAAACTAGGTAGGCATTACAGTGCACACCTGTACTCCCAGCTACTTGAGAGGCTGAAGCATGAAGATCACTTGAGTGCAAGAGTTCAAGGTTGCTGTGAGCTATGATGATGCCACGGCACTCAACCCCAGGACAGCAGAGTGAGACTCCATCTAAAAAAAAACAAAGGGTGGCGCCTGTGGCTCAGTGAGTAGGGCGCCAGCCCCATATCTTGAGGGTGGCAGGTTCAAACCCAGCCCCGGCTGAACTGTAACCAAAAAATAGCTGGACGTTGTGGCGGGCCCCTGTAGTCCCAGCTGCTCGAGAGGCTGAGGCAGGAGAATCTCTGAAGCCCAAGAGCTGGAGGTTGCTGTGAGTCCTCTGACATCTCGGCACTCCACTGAGGGCGGTAAAGTGAGACTGTCTCTACAAAAAAAAAATTTTTTTTTAAGGTATAATTCTTGACAGCAATTTCCCTCATCTAGTGGGAGCAAGGAGGTGCAGGTATGCTAGCTCCAGGTCTGCATGCCGTGAGCATCACCTAGCAGATTGGGAAAGGGGAAGATAGACACACAGAACATTTAAGAAAGTATCTGTGGGCCGGGTGCAATGGCTGATGGCTATAATTCTAGCAGTTTGGGAGGTGGGAGGATCACTTGAATGAGTAAATGAAAAAACCTAGGAAACATGCCAAGTGTCACCTATGGGAGGCAACCACACAGGTCACCTCCTACCATACAGTTTATTCAGCTCAGCCAATCTTGGGAATTTGGTGCTGATCTCGGTTTCCTGTGCTTTCAGAAGTCAGGGTTCTAGCCCTTGTGGTTCCAGTCGCCAAGTGATGGTGCTGGAAGGGAAGTTAGGCTCCTACTTCTCCTCCCTGGACTCCAGCATTGACATCCTGAAGAAGAGAGCCCAGGAACTGATTGAAAACATCAATGAGAGCAGGCAGAAGGACCATGCACTCATGACCAACTTCAGGGACAACCTCAAGATCAAGGTGACAGACTCCCTCCAGCAGGAGTAGGCGGCATTCCTTACATAAAAGGGAGGGGTGTGAACCACCGGTCAGCATCACCTGACTATATTTCAGGCATAGTGCTAGACAGTACACACATAGTATGCGTGTTCCTTGACTTATAATAGGGTTATGTCCTGAAAAATACATTGTGTAAGTTTAAGTTTAAAATGGTTGCTTTCAGGGTGGCGCCTGTGGCTCAAAGGAGTAGGACACAGGCCCCTTATGCCAGAGGTGGCAGGTTCAAACCCAGCCCTGGCCCAAAACTGCAAAAAAAAAAAAAAATCCTCCAAATTATTTGGGAGGTGCCTGTGGCTCAAAGGAGTAGGGCGCTGGCCCCATATACTGGAGGTGGTGGGTTCAAACTCGGCCCTGGCCAAAAACTGCAATAAATAAATAAATAAATATAAGATGCTTTCTTTCTTCCTTTTTTTTTTTTTTTTTTTTTTTTGAGACAGAATCTCAGCCCTCAGTAGAGTGCTGTAGCATCATAGCTCATAGCACCCTCAAACTTTTGGGCAGGGATCCTCAAACTGTGGCCCGCAGGCCACATGAGGCGGTGTGATATTTGTTCCCGTTTTGTTTTTTACTTCAAAATAAGATACGTGCAGTGTGCATAGGAATTTGTTCATAGTTTTTTAAAAAAACTATAGTCCAGCCCTTCACCGGTCTGAGGAACAGTGAACTGGCTCCCTGTTTGAGGACTTAACCAATTCTCTTGCCTCAGCCTCCTGAGTAGCTGAGACTACAGGTGCCCACCACAATGCCCAGCTATTTTTTTGTTGCAGTTGTCGTTTAGCTGGCCCAGGCCTGAACCCGCCAGCCTGGGTGGCTGGCGCCCTACCCACTGACCTACAGGCACCGCCCTGTTTTCTCTTTTATTGTACAGTCTCACTTTATCACCCTTGGTAGAGTGCCGAGGCGTCACACAGCTCACAGCAACCTCCAACTCCTGGGCTTAGGGGATTCTCTTGCCTCAGCCTCCTGAGTAGCTGGGACTACAGGAGCCTGCCTCAACGCCCGGTTATTCTTTATTGTTGAAGTTTGGTTTGAACCCACCACCCTCGGTATATGGGGCCGGTGCCCTACTCACTGAGCTACAGGTGCTGCCCTGCTTTCTTTCTTTTTTTCCTGAGACAATGACTCCAGTACAAATGTAATCCTAGCACTCTGGGAGCTGAGGCAGGAGGGTCAGTTTAAGAGGAGTTTGAGACAAGCCTGAGAGACAGCCTGTCTTTACAAAAAATAGAAAAATTAGGTGGGCATGGTGCTGCACTCTTATAGTCCCAGCTACTGGGGTTGGGAGCTGAGATAGGAGGATTGCAGAGCTCAAATCTCTGGGATTTGAGATTACAATGAGCTATGATGATGCCACTTCAGGCAAGCCTGATGACAGAGAGTAAGACCCTGTCTCAAAAACACCCATGCCTTATAGCACTTTGTTGGCATGTTTCTTCTAGTTCCTGTTTCTTTTCTTTCTTTTTTTTTTTTTTTTTTTTTGAGACAGAGTCTCCTATGTTACCCTGGTTAAAGCTTGTTCCCAAGCTACAAACCTATACAGCATATTACTGTACTGAATACTTTATGTAGTTATAACAAAATGGTATTTGTTTCTAAACATACCATCTAGAGGCTGTTTTGTTGGCATGTTTCTTCTAGTTCCTGTTTCTTTTCTTTTTTTTTTGAGACAGTTTCAGTATGTCGCCCTCGGTAGAGTGCCATGGTGTCATAGCTTATAGCTCACAGCTCACAGCAACCTCCAACTCTTGGGCTTAAGCAATTCTCTTGCCTCAGCCTCCCAAGTAACTGGGACTACAGGTGCGTGCCACAACGCCTGGCTATTTTGTTGTAGTTGTCATTGTTTACCAGGCCCAGGCCAGGTTCTAACCCACCAGCCCAGGTGTATGTGGCCAGCACCCTAACTACTGAGCTACAGGCACCGAGCCTCTAGTTCCTGTTTTGTGTTATTTCTTCCTAACCTGATTGAGCTTATACTATATACAGTCATGCATCACTTAACAATCAGGAATAATTCTGAGAAATGTGTCACTAAGCAATTTCATCATCATGCAGACATCATAGAGCATAGAATATTGCTCCCAAGCTACAAACCTGTACAGCATATTACTGTACTGAATACTATAGGCAGTTGTAACACAATGGTGAGTATTTGTGTTTCTAAACATAACTGAACATAGCAAAGGTACAGGTAAAATATGGTATTATAACTTTACCATATTTGGTAAATATGTTGTATATGTAGTCTGTCATTGACCCAAATACTGTTATGTGGCACATAACTGTATATAATTTTGCCTCTTGTTTTTTTTTTGGGGGGGAGGGGCGGTTTGAGACAGTCTCACTGTGTTACCCTCATTAGAGTGCTATGGTGTCACAGCTCACAGCAACCTCAAACTCTTGGTCTTAAGTAATTTTCTTGCTTCAGCTTCCCAAGTAATTGGTACTACAGGTATCTGCCACAATGCCTGGCTATTTTTTTGTTGTTGTTGAAGTTGTCATTGTTGCTTAGCAGGCCTGGGCTGGGTTCGAACCTGTCTGCCCCAGTGTATGTGGCTGGTACCCTAACCACTGAGCCACGGGCACTGAGCCTTGCCTCTTGTTTTTAAAAAAGTAAATAAAATTTGGGGCTCATGCTTGTAATCCTAACACTCTGGGAAGCCAAAGGGGGAGGATAGTTTGAGGTCAGAAGTTTAAGACCAGCCTGAGCAAGTGACGTCTCTAATAAAAATGAAATAGCTGGGTATAGTAGCATGCACCTATAAATCCAGCTACTCAAAGGCTGAGGCAGGAAGATTGCTTAAGCCTGGAGTTGGAAGCTGCAGTGAGCTATGATGACACCCCTGCACTCTACTTGGGGCAAAAGGACAAAACTCTGTCTCAAAAATAATTTTTTTTTCACATATAGGCAATTTCACCCTCACTGCACTGGAGTTGTTTTTACCGTTTTTATAAGATAAATCGCAGAAATCTAAGAGATCCCTTTAGAACATTATCTGCTGATGCTTGTTTGGTTTTCCATCTTATTCTTTAAAAGGTTTCAGATCTGACAGAGAAGTTAGAGGAGAGGATGTATCACATTTATAATCACCACAACAAGATCATCCAGGATAAGCTGCAAGAGTTCACCCAGAAAATGGCAAAGATCACCCATTTGGAAACAGAACTCAAACAAGTCTGCCACACTGTGGAGACTGTGTACAAAGACCTGTGCGTCCAGCCTGAGGTAAGCTCACAGGGGTTCTGCCAGAGGCTGTGGGTAGTGATGACCCAGCTGAGATTAAATGTGAACAAAAACCTAGGCACCCAGCTCTCACCCCACAGGGCAATAATCACTGCAAAGCCCTTGGTATCTTGCCATGTGGTCCCCTGTAACATGGTGTGTCCAAGCCAGGAAGCTGGGCTGTTGCCATTTCCCACTATTCTGTGGTCAGAAAAGACAAAGTCCTCCACACCTCTGTCAGCCAGAAATCATCCTTCTACCCACAGCCCTGCTACATGTACATGTCCCCTGGGGGCTGGGCAGTACCTAATCCAGGTTTATCTATTTCAGCAGAGCTTAAGATTCAGACCTGAACCAGACCACTGTACGGGAGACTCCCACCTCATCCCAGACATTTTCCTCCTGTGGTTGTGAAACTACTTCTTAGGTGGTTCCCAGTAAATGGGGCCCAACACTGGGGTCAGACATGCAGATGCTTTATTTTCCTCTCCCCTGTTCTGCTCCAACATTCACCATAAGGCACTACCCCCTGATGGGAGGGTCAGAGGGCACACAGTGAAACCTTGCAGTGAGGGGAGTCTGCTCAGTCAGATACCACTGTGGTCTTGAGGAAGCTGGTTTGAGGGTCACTCTCCTTCCCTCAAGAGAAGCGTCTGTTCTCATCCATGGTTAAGTGGACTGTGAAACTCTACAGAAATCCATCTTCATCTTCTTTTTAAGGAGCACATCTGAACAACTTCAAAAAGGAAATTTTGATATTTAAAAATCCATGTCTTTCAATTCCCACCATAAAAGTTGGCTCCATCCACCACCTTCCTTATAAGCTCAGAGTGCAGCATTCCCAGGGACCAACCTGGTGTCTCTCTGGGAAGAGGCTTCAGAGCACCATGGTGAAGTAGGTTCACTTGCCAGCCTTGAATGCTTGAATTCCTGTGATAGCTCTTCCAAGGATCAGAGCATGAATGTCATGTGTACCTGGACAGATTTAATATAGAGTCAATTTAGAGTCTTAATAGCTCACAAATTCCCTTTAAAATCAGTCTTCATGTCCCCCTTAGGGCACTACTTCAGAAGAACAGACCCACAGAGATAGTGAATGCTGACAGATGCCGGGAGACTCGCGCCTTAGTGATAATCACCAAGAGAAGGCTCAGAGGCCACTGTTTGGTCCATGCTGAGAAAAAGCATGTTTTTCATAGTTCTGTAATGCATCTTGGCAAAAAAAGAAAAAAAAAAAAAACAACCCAAAAACTTGGTACCGGATCACAGAAATGTAGTAAGTCTATCCCCTGCAGAGGCTCAGCCTTAGCACTCCTCGCACCTGCTAAATTCATCTACACACACACATACACAGTTGATTAAACATTTGATTTTCAACCCAGCCAACCTCCCTTTCCACTGAGGCTGAGAGCTCATTAGCTGTGTGGAAACATGGTAGATCTTTTCTTACCCACAGAAGGGACAGGAAAGAAAACACCTCTTAAAAACAATCACTTGTCATGTGATCTCCCCACCTGAAGCCACCCATCACAAAGTCTCCCATAACCCCCTGCTTCATATCTGGATATTTGCTTTTTCCCAGCTTCCAGGGACAGAAGGCAGAAATAATGCCTTACTTTCTTTTTTTTTTTTATTGAGACAGTCTCACTTTGTCACCCTGGGTAGAGTACCGTGACATCACAGCTCACAGCAACCTCCAACTCTTGGGCTCAAGAAATTCTCTTGCCTCAGCCTCGCTAGTAGCTGGGACTATAGGCGCCTGCCATAATGCCCAGCTATTTTTTTTCATTTAGTAGGCCCGGGCTGGGTTTGAACCCACCAGCCCCAGAGCATGTGGCCGGCACTCTAACCACTGAGCCACGAGTGTGGCCCCCACCCCCACTTTGTCACCCTGTGTAGAGTACTGTAGCATCATAGCTCATAGCAACCTCTAACTCTTGGGCTCTAGTAATCCTCTTATCTCAGCCTCCCAGGTAGCTGAGACTACAGGCATCTGCCACGACACCCAACTAGTTTTTTTTTTAGAAACGGTCTGGCTCTTGAACTTTTGAACTCAAACAATCCACCCCCCTCAGCCTCCCAGAATACTAGGATTACAGGCATGAACCATTGCACCTGGCCTATGCCTCCCTTTCACAGAGGCAAATAGTTCTTTTTATTTCCAAAAGCACAGATCTAACCCATCCTTTTTCTATTTGTCCTAAGGGTTAATCCCATGGCTGTAGGATCCTTCCATTCCCAGCCATTTCCCATAAATGTTGTCTTCTCTGTCTGGAAACTTCTTTGCCCAGGGAGCTCTTGATATCTCCCTCTTTCTGTATAGCTCACACTGGTAGCCCCTTTTTTCCTTAATTACCATTTCCCACATCTGTCTTCTCACCAAGCAAAGGATTTCTGGGGCCCTATGTGAGTCACCACCAGTTGTGGGATACATATAATACAGTCTGTAGATTACTTTTTTCTTTTTTAAAAAAAAGTTTTTTCTTTTGAGACAGTGCCTTGGCATCATAGCTTACAGCAACCTCAAATTCCTGGGTTCAAGCAATCTTCCTGCGTGAGCCTCTGGAGTTGCTAGCACTACAGTTACCCACCACAATGCCCAGCTAGTTTTTCTATTTTTAGTAGAGACAGAGTCTCACTCTTGCTCAGGCTGGTCTTGAACTTCTGAGCTCAAACAATCCACTTGCTTCAGCCTCCCAGAGTGCTAGGATTATAGGCATGAGCCCCTGGCACCTGGCCTATTTTTTTTTTAATTTTTAAAATTTTTCTTAGAGACAGGGTCTTACTTTGTCACTCAGGTTGTAGTACAATGACATAATCATAGCTTACTGTAACTTTAAACTCCTGGGCTCAAGTGATTCTCCCCCCTCAGCTTCCCAAACAGCTGGGACTACAGGTACACACCACCACGCCTGGCTAAATTTTTAATTTTTTTAATAGAGATGGTGTCTCACTATGTTGCTCAAGCTGATCCTGAATTCCTAGCCTCAAGTGATCCTCCCACCTTGGAGTCTTCTTTCCTCTTGGACCTGGGCCTGAGTTTGAACCTGCCACCTCTGGCATATGGGGCCAGTGCCCTACTCCGTTGAGCCACAGGTGCCGCACCCTTCTCTTTCCTCTTAACATAAAATGGAGTGGTGATTCCTGTGTATAGCTTCACTCTCACCCCCTTCTGTCCACTAACTCTGTGGGAAGTGTGCCTCACTCCAGGGATACCCTCAGAGGCTATACCTCAGTCTAGGGAATGTTCTTCTTGCTGAGCATCTGGGACAAAGGGCTGGGAGGCCTGACATGGCTTGATTAGGCCCTCCATGTGGTGCATGAAGCACTTCCACAGTCCCATGTGAGCAACTCCAGATGAGGGATAGAGGGGTGTGACTTGCCCCAGGTCACACTTTGACTTGGTGAGTAGAACATGGGCCTGCCCCTGCCCCAGACAGAGGCCACTGTGATGCCCCCACCACCACCACTAAGGGGCCAGGTCCCACCTTCATAGGTGTTCACAGCCTCCAGGTTCATGGCATGCCGGATCACGTGATATTCATCAGAAATCCCATTCCCCCCCAGCATGTCTCGGGCCTGACGGGCAATGTCCAGGGCTTTCCCACAATTATTCCTCTTCAGCAGAGAAACCATTTCTGGAGCAGCCCTGGGTGTGGTACATACATGTAAGCATTGGGCATCCAGGTATCCTGATCCCCTGGCAAACATAGTGAGGGGTGAGGATTCCCCAATGAAGCAACCAAGTTCCCAGTGAGAGACCAGTTGGACTGTCCCTGGTCATCACATCAAGGCCAAAAAGCAGAAGAGAAGGGGCAGGTTTCCAGAGCTACCAGGCAGAAGGAACTTTTTTCCCAGGAGGGGCACAAGGTCTCTGGCTATAGCTGGTCCCCCACATGCAGCCCCTACTTGTCCTGATCCTTCAAGCGGCCAAGTTGCAGGCAGGCGTGGAGGCCCAGTGTGATCTCAGTGAGCATGTCAGCCAGCTTCTTCTGAATCAGTTGGTTCCTAGCCAGTGGGACTCCGAACTGGATCCTAGACGGGCAAGAGCAGGTTAAAACAAGGGAGGCCCAATCCCCCCACCCTATCCCCATCCCTTGGCCCCTCCTCCAGGAAGCCTTCCCACTATCTCAGTGCCCTGAGCTTGCCCTGGTTCTGTTGTTGATTCAGTCCTTCCCTGCTCAGGAGGACTTTACCAGCCATTTCATAAAGGGCTGGTGGGTATGGAATGGAACCCAAGCCACCCCACACCCCATGAGATCTCACGACAGCTCCCACAGACCTGTCCAGGGCATACTGCCGAGCCGTGTGCAAACAGAACTCAGCAGCTCCAAGCACACCCCACGCAATACCATACCGGGCATTGTTCAGGCAGCCAAAGGGACCCTGTAAGGTTGAGAGGGAACCTCAATGCCACCCAGGAGGTACTACACAGACTCAACTCTGAAGCAGGAAAAAACTCCTCCCCAAACACCCCAGGAAGAAAGGACTCCAGGCAGCCATGTAAATCCCACATAGGCCCGGCACTAAAGCACAGTGCCTGCTCACTCTTGATTTGCACACAGTTCTACCCAGACTGGGTCTGGGTTCAATGCTCAGATCTAGGTGGTAGATGTAAGGAGACAGGAAGACATCATATAAGTTGAAGGATTAAGCTGGTTCAGGCCTATCTCTGTCCCAGGCAGAGCCAGTATGAGTAAGATGGTCACCAAATGCATTTTCTAGCACATCAGTGAGTCAAGACAGAGCTTCCCAGAATCACCACTGTGTGGGCTCCACAGGCAGGGGGAGTGTATCATTCTCGTTTCCAGCAGGGTCCCTAGCACAATGCCTACCCGAGAAAGGTAACCCAGCGGGTAACCTGAAACCAGATGCCAAGGTATCCACTGCTCACCCCCAGGCCAGATGCGTTGGGCAGCACATTCTCCTCTCCCACCTCCACACCATCCATAATGATCATGCCCGTGGCCGAGGCACGCAGAGAGAACTTGCCCTCAATCTTGGGGGCTGAGAGACCCCGCATCCCCTTTTCCAGCAGGAAGCCCCGGATGCAGCCATCTTCACACCGAGCCCATACTATAAACAGGTCGGCCATAGGCGAGTTGGTGATCCTGGGGGTGGGACAGGCAGTGAGGGGTCTTGGCCACTACTTCCCTTCCCCTGTCCACCTGTCTGCCCGCTGCCTAAACCCCTCACCAAGTCTTGGTCCCATTGAGGGTGTAGCTCTTGTTGGATGGGTTGTGGTGAGCTCTGGTCTCCATGCTGCTGGGGTCACTCCCACAGTTGGGCTCTGTGAGCCCGAAGCAGCCCAGAAGCTCCCCCTTGGCTGTAAGCATAAGACAGGTCATGGGGCCACCTGGCCTCTATTCCCTCAACTAAAATTTGACACCCTTGCCAATGAAATAGGCTTCATAACCAAGGTGAATCTGGTCTGCTTTCACAGCATTCCCATATTCCTAGAGGGTATGGGAGATGGGTGCCCCCCCACCCCCACCACAATCTCAATGCTATAATGCCGGAGGGGCCCCAGGTAGTCAGAAAGGAGTTGGCCAAACTATATCAGGAAGGGCACAAGGAATTAAGCAGAAGGGTGTGGGAAAAGCAGCCATGGCAGTGGGAACAGAATGTGCAAAGGCCCAAAGGTACATTTGGAGAATTTCAAGTAGCTGAGTCTGGCAGGGGAGGACCAAATAAGAGTGGGCAGAAATGAGATGGAAATGCCAGCAGAGGCTGGTCAAGAGGGGCCTCAGGGAGCTGGATAGGAAGTTAAAACTTTGAACTTCGGGCTGGGATGGGGGCACAGAAAATGAACTAGGAGGGAGATGATAGTGGTAACAGAGTAGAGTTGAGAGACACTCAGGAGAGGATAATCAGGGCCAGTGAGGGATCAGATGACCAGGTGAGGCCCAAGGCCTGGCAGGGGATCCAGGTGATCACTATACTTGCTATGTTTGCATGGGGACAGAGGACAGGCACACCCTTAAACTCCAGACCTTGGGGACTTTTCCTTCCTCTAGGCCCTATGGGCAGGCACTCACCCAGCCGAGGAAGGTACTTCTGCCGCTGTTCCTCGCTGCCATACATGTAGATAGGATGCATGACAAGGGATGACTGGACGCTCATTGCTGACCTGTAACCACTGTCCACCCGCTCCAGCTCTCGGGCCAGGAGCCCATAGGCCACAGATGAGACCCCAGCACAGCCATACCCTGGTGGTAGTGGAGGAGGGCAAGATGAGACAGCAAAGGACAAAGCCCTGCCCAGCTGGAACCAAGGACCCCTGGGGTCCAAGAGCCAGAGCCAGAGCCAGATAGGGACACACAAAGAGGCAAGCACTAAGCCAAAGCTGTATTCATCTCTTCATAGCCACTACTGGACACAGTGGGGTTGACAGACTACCAAAAGAAATTTATTCCTACCTTTGATGGTGGGGCCCAGCACACCCAGCTCTCCCATCTCCAAGATGATTTCCCGATGAAAAACTGCAAAGGGACAGATAACTTAAGTTCAGGCCCAGCCCTAATCTACTGCAGGCTTCAGCCCCTGGGACAGAGAGGCCCAGAGGCTAGGGCAGGCAGAACTGGTGTGAAAGGTGAAGGGTGCAGCTCCAATGGGAGAAGCTCCAAGGCACCTTCCTTGCGATTGGCCAACAGGATTCTAGGCATGAGTCGCTCCTGGCAGTAGGTGCGGAAGGTGTCCCTGATGAGAGTCTCATCTACCGTCAGCTGCTCCTCCAGCACCAGTGGGTCCTGCCAGTCAAACTGGGGTCGCGAGGCTGTGGAGGAGAGCGGAGGTTACTTCAGCCCAACCTGCCCGCCTACTGCCCCCTTCTCTCCGACACTCCCATCCCTCCACTCCAATCTCGCTCCCTGCTGATGCGGGCTAACAGGACCGGCAAGATGACGTTTCTCTAACCGGCTCATATCTCCATGCCTCTGACCCTGCGCACGACCCTGCCAACCCGCCGGAATAGCTCTCAGATTTTGGATCACAGCCCGCCTGCGACGCCCGGCACAACCAGGAGTCCTTACACTTGGCCGGTCGGCTCTGTGTCCTCCCGCCTTTCTCTACAAACACAAAACGGGAAAGTCACCCCCAAGAAAGTCCCCCCAAACCCAGTTCCTCCCTCCCCACCCATCCCCGGCCCCCGCACTGACCGGTCTGCTCTGCCGTGGAGACCCCCGTGCGCAGGACACGTAGGCCGAGTCTGCGGTTCAGCAGCCGGGCAGAGACGCTTCTCAAGGCCATGCTAACAGTGGATGGCGACCGGAACCACAATGATGGACTGGATGAGCAAGGCAGTCAGCGCCGAGCGGCTCCCAGCCGCGGCCCCAGGTTACGCGCCCTACTTACCTGTTGCCTCAAAGCCCAGAGAATGCAACTGACTAAGGCCTTTGACCTCAGCTGACGAGAGAGGAGCAGAGGCCGAACGAAGCTTCTTATTGGTTCCACAACTCTGCCTTTTAAAGGGGCTATGGCAGACCTAACCCCACCCCCACCCCGGAAGCAGGCGTGTGCAGGCCCAGACAAATTAGCCCCTTTAAGAAGCATAGCCGGGAAGGGGCGGAAGACGAGTGCCCCAAACCGATTGGCCAGCTGTATTTCCGCCCTTAGGGGACACAGGCTCAGCCCATGCCTGATTGGTCATTTGCGGGAGGTGTGTGCGGAGAGATACAGGAGTTAATGAATGAGACAATTGAGCCCTGAATAAACAGTGGTTCCGGAACCCGAGAGGCTAGACTTCCAAGTGTACTTTAAAGGAGTGTTAGTAGGGGCAAATATGAGCTCCGAATGGGCGATTTTAGCAAACCTGCCTGACAGT
>CAUYPK010038989.1:0-60000 GCA_963574355.1 Loris lydekkerianus | reverse complement strand
GCCATTAGCATGGCTGTTGCTCTTCACTGGAGAGAGTGAGGGCTGCAGAGCCCTGCTTGGAAGTGAGGGGGTCCCATAGCCTGTTTCCAGCATACCCATTCTATCTGTCACCCATTCTCCAGAAAGGTAAATTGAGGGCATGTCCCCAACTCTTTCTGTGGTGATCCAGTGATGTTCTTTGTACCTGAACCCCCAAACCCTAAGCCCCCAACTCCTGATGTCTAACTTGGGTTTGGATACATGGTCAGTCTTTAAGACATAGCCACAAACAGCCTGAGGTGAGGTTGTTCCCCAGAAACAGTGACACCCTTCCCCCCCCTTGTCTGTCCCTTATCAGGGGCTAGAACCAATCAGCTGAGGGCAGAGAGGAACCCTCCAAGGGGCCAGAAGAGCCTCAGAGCACACGAGGCAGCCAAGGGAGAGGAGGCCTGAGGTCCAGGGTGGGCACCAGCCAGCCATGGCTACAGCTGAGACCGCCTTGCCCTCTATCAGCACACTCACCACCCTGGGTCCCTTCCCAGATGCACAGGAGGACTTTCTCAAGGTAGGGGCCGGTGGGGTCTAGGTGGGCTGGCTGGGACCCAAGGCCATAATCACAGAGCTTGGGGGCCAGACATGTACCTTGCCCTGAGATCAAGAGACCTGGACAGGACTGGGGTACTTCAGCTCAGGTCAGGGATCTCAGCATGTTCTGGGGGAGTGTGGTCTGGAGGATAAGATTCTGGGTAGGGCCTATTTCTATAACAGAAAACTTAGGTTCTGAGCTGAACACCCATATAGGTCTAGGCTGAGAGACAACCTCCTGGATATCAGCAGGGTTGGTAAATGTGCTTGGGGACAACCAATATTTGGGAATTAATCTAGTTGGGAGGCTCGGCACCTGTAGCTCAGCAGCTAGAATGCCAGCCACATACACTGGGGTTGGCAGGTTCAAATCCGGCCCCGGCCTGCCAAACAATACAACTACAGCAACAACAAAAAATAGCAAGGCGTTGTCACGGGTGCCTGTAGTCCCACCTACTTGGGAATAGCTTAAGACCAAGAATGTGAGGATGCTGTGAAAGGCGACATAATGAGACTCTGTCTCAAAAAAAAAAAATCTTGTTGGGAGATAGAGAGACGTTCTGAGGGGAAACTGAGTCAAGCCTGGTGCTCTCCCTGCCTGTCATCTCTGGCTCTGCTGCCCCTTCCCCCATCCCTGCATGTGGTTCAGTAATGGAAAGTCTTATCTCTTGTCTCCAGCCACACCAGACCTGATCGACCTCTGTCCCTGGAGATGCAGGGTTTGTTGGGGGTTGGGGGAGCAGTATGGGGAATAGGATGCACAACAGACAGGCAAACAAGACCCTTTTCCAAAACCTCTGGTCAATCTGTCCTCATCAGTGTGCAGCGTGCTGTCCCTAGTTAGGGTACCCTAGTGTACACCGAAGCCGCAAGCTGCCTGCTCTCTCCTGCAGTGGTGGCACTCTGAAGAGGAGCAGGACATGGGCCCGGGTCCCCCCGGCCCCACGGGGCAGCCCCTCCACGTGAAGCTGGAGGACCCACCCAGGAAGGACGAGGATGACAGGGACGCAGATGCCACCTGGGACCTGGATCTCCTCCTCACCAACTTCCCGGGCCCGGAGCCGGGCGGCGTGCCCCGAACCTGTGCTCTGGCGCTCCGCGAGGGTCCAGGGGTTCAATACCTGCCGCCTCCGCCGCCGCCGCCGCCTGAGACTCTGGGCGCGTATGCGGACGGCCCGGAGCCGGTAACTGGAATTTTGGATCCCGAGGAGCAGTCAGGCTGGGCGCGTCCCACCCTACGAGCCCCGGCTCCGGACGCCTTTGTGGGCCCAGCCCTGGCCCTGGCCCCCGAGCCGAAGACACAGCCGGTGTACCCGGGGCCAGGCGCCAGCTCCTCTGGCAGCTACTTCCCGAGGACCGGGTTTTCAGTGCCCACAGCGCCGGGCGCCCCCTACGGGCTGCTATCTGGGTATCCCACGCTATACCCGGTACCGCAGTACCAAGGGCACTTCCAGCTCTTCCGCGGGCTCCCAGCAACCGCGCCCGGCCCCGCCGCGCGCCCCTCGTTCTTGAATTGTCTGGGACCCGGGACGGTGGGCACCGGACTCGGAGGGAGCGCAGGAGACCCAGGATCAATCACCGAAGCTGCACCGTCCAAGCGCAGCCGACGCTCCTGGGCGCGCAAGAGGCAGGCGGCACACACATGCGCGCATCCGGGCTGCGGCAAGAGCTACACCAAAAGTTCGCACCTGAAGGCGCATCTGCGCACTCACACAGGTGAGGGGGCAGGGCCCGGTCGCGGGGGCTGGCTGGAACCGGGTAGGGGGGGAACCCAGAGCGGCCTGGAGACTGAAAACCAGAAGCAAGGAGTGGGGCTAGAGGCAAAGGCTAGTCGAAGAGTGCGAGTTAGTAACTCTGGAGGCGGGGTTAAATGCAGAGTCCTGGAGTAAGGGGCGGGGCAGAAGTGGCAGGGAGTGGGCCTGCAAGTTCAGGGGCAGCGCCAGAGGACTGCCCCTGGAGGGTGGGGGCAGAGAGAGGATCTGGAAAACCTTGGTAGAGTTTCAAGGCTGGAGACTGACGGGTTAAGACCTGGAACACAGATAGGCGGAGAAACAGAAAGCAGGACGGAGCTATAGGAGGGGCTGCAGAGAGTGGACAAGCTTGGGACGCCAGGGGCTCAGGGGTCATGGCCATGGTATTCCCAGGCACTTGGTTGCTTGTTATGGAAGTACCGCCAGACGGTGCAGGAGTCGCGGCTGGGGCCTAGGTGGTGAGACAAGGAACAGAATCAGTTCAGGAGAGGCTCACAAAAGAAGGGGCCCAGATGAGATATGGAGGCAAGTGTAGGAAGACAGAAGAAAGCTGGGAAACAGAAGAGGGGTGTGGACATAGGCTGAGAAGCTGGATCCCGAGGAGTGGAAGACAGGGGCGGGGCCATGGAACAAAGGAAGGGTCAAGACAAATGTGCAGACCCGTCCCTTGGGAGCAAGAGAGAGGGGTCAAGCCTAGCCAGAAGACAGCATAATTGCTGGGGGCCGGGCCTGGAACTCGAGTGCGTTTCAGGGCTTGCTGACCAAGGTCTAGGGCAAGGTTGGGAAGCAGCTGGAGGGTCCCCTGGTGCAAAAAAGGAGGTTGGAGCACAAGGAGCAGGACCAAAGTATGGTGTGGGACGGTATTAGGACAGAGGGACAGCATCCCAAAGCACAGAAAGTGGGAACAGTGGTGTAGGCTTGCCCAGATAATGAGAAAGGGCGTGGTGCTAGCTGTAGGTGCAGAGGAAGTGTCAGAGTTTCGGAGGGCGAGCCCTGAATGCAGATGCGGGATGGCTCCTACATTTTGCCCTCTTAAGTGCCTCACTTGCCTCGCTAGTCCCAGGCCAGGCGGAGTAAAGGGGTGTGGACTGATGCTAGAGATCCAGGGCAGACAAAGGTGCTCACGGTTTTCACTCCCGCTCTTATGCCTAGGGGAGAAGCCATACGCCTGCACGTGGGACGGCTGCGGCTGGAGGTTTGCACGTTCGGATGAGCTGACCCGCCACTATCGGAAGCACACAGGACAGCGCCCTTTCCGCTGCCAGCTCTGCTCCCGCGCCTTTTCTCGCTCAGACCACTTGGCCTTGCACATGAAGCGTCACCTTTGAGCCCTGCCTCAGCTCATGGACCCTCCTGGGGATTGGGGATAGAAAACAAGAGTGGATCCACGCAGGGTGTTTTTCCCAAAGACGGACCCCTACAGGACTCGCGGCCCCACAGGTCCACTGAAAGATCATCTGAGTGAATCTCCAACGGAAGTTCCTCAGGTCCAGAGTCACACAGAAACGTCAAACGGTCACGCATACCCAGCTAGACAGACCAAACAAATGGGCTCAGATGGACATTCAAACCAGCTCACAGGCGTCCCTGGATAGCAGGAGGAGATGTGAAGCTTCCCAGAGACCCTGGGTCTGCAAGGGTGCTTCACACTGTGACTCTTCCTGAAGCCCCACATGGTGGCTGGCATGAGCTGTGAATAGTTACAGGTCTATAAAAACGCCCTCCCTATAAAGCTTTAGCATTGTACTGAGTCTGTGGGTTTTGGGGGCTGGAAGATGGGAAGACGCTGTATCCCCAGAGGTGACATTAAGGAGCCATACACACCCTGATCTCTCAAACCTCAGTGACACCCCTCACTTCTGACAACCCCACTTAGGCATTGCAGGCCTTGCCATCCCCTTATCCCAAGATCAGGCTACACCGTCCTTGTCTCTTGATTTGAGTTCTGGGAATATTCGCAGCAACCATGTCCCTCCATTTTAGAGCCTCAGCCGGGCCCCAGAGCCTGACCACCCCGCCACTATCCAAAGTGACCCCTTGCCTAGCTCAGGGCACCTCCCTCCCCCGGAAAACATGCAGAATGAAGAGCGGGTGGACCCGGAGCACAAGCTCCCGTTAAGACAGGAAAGGCCACAAGAGTTGAGCCGAGGTTGTGGGGCTGAAAAGGAAAAAAATCCAAACTTGTGCCTGATTAAGAGGCCAGGGCTGGAGTGGGGTCCCACGGAAGAGCCCGCGCTGAGATTAGCCACATGGGCGGGAGTGGAGGCGGGGCTCCAGGAGCTGCCACACCAGGCGGGAGGCGGGACCAAATGGGGGTGGAGCCTATAGAGGGTGGAGTCCACAGGACACAGACGGCCCTGGCCCGCCCCCTTTGGCGGGGCCCACAAGAAGGGACCGCCCAGAAGAAAGCACCGCTCCAGTGGGCGGAGTCTCCGTGCTCTTCACACCCGGGCCTGAGTTCCCCCGCAAGCGTCAGGAAGTAGAGCCGCCAGAGGCTCGTGACCCAGTGCCCCGCAGTCCGGACACAGATTTCTCGATCCCAGCTTCATGGCGGCAATGAGGCCGCTGCTGCTGGCCGCGCTGCTGTGGGTCCCGGTCAGGACCCTGACCTGCTACGGTGACGCTGGGCAGCCTGTAGACTGGTGAGTACGCGGGCGCCGATCATCCCCCAGAAGTTAAGCGTGGGCACTGCGCTAAGGGACACCCCTCCCGAGTGCAACACTCCTCGGCAAAGCCCGGGGTTCCTTCCCTCTCTCCTCCTCCATTTCGGTGAATTTCCTGACCTCCAGGTTCGTGGTCTACAAGTTGCCCGCCAAGAGCGGGTCCCAGGATGCTTCGCGGAGCGGGCTGCTGTACAAGTACATGGACCCGGGCTCAGGAGGCTGGCGCAACGGTGCCAGGCTCATCGACAGCTCGGAGGGGGCCGTGGGACGCAGCCTGCAGCCACTGTACCAAAAAAATACCAGCCAGGTGAAGGGTGTCCGCAGAGCCAGGGCTGAGACGCTAGGGCAGGCCCGTGCCTTCGGGGAACTTCATGTTGTCTTTTTTCTTCCCTATCCAGCTCGCTTTCCTGCTCTACAATGACCAACCACCTAAACCCAGCAGGACTCAGGACACTTCCAGCCGTGGACATACGAAGGGTGCGGCCTGGATTGGGAGGGGGTGGAGTGCTCATCAGCCCCTGGGCATCTGTTTCCTCATCTTTGCTTTACTCTAGACTACAAGAATTTACACCTGGGGAAACTGAGCTCAGCAGTGATCCTGACACTGCCTGCACCAAGCCCCCTGCCAACTGAGCGTGTTCCTAGTTGCAGATGAATTTGCTGGGATGCTTTCAGCAGTCCCCACTGACTGACCTCTTCTGGTCCAGGTGTCCTGCTTCTGGACCACGATGGGGGCTTCTGGCTTGTCCACAGTGTGCCACGCTTCCCTCCACCCACCTCCTCTGACGCATACCACTGGCCTGACAGTGCCTGTACCAATGGGCAGACCCTGCTGTGTGTGTCTTTCCCCCTCACCCAGTTCTGGCAGATCGGTGAGTGGAATAAGAGCAGAGTGGGGGGTGGGAGGATGAGGCAGGGCAATTCCCAAGTTCCAGACCAGAACCTGGAATGGTGTCACATCTCCTCCTTCCCTTTCCTCCAGGCAAGCAGCTGACCTACACCTTCCCTCTGGTCTATGACCACAAGCTGGATGGGATCTTTGCCCAGAAATTCCCTGACCTGGAGGATGTGATCAAGGGCCACCACATTCGCCACCAACCCTGGAATAGTAGTGTAACACTCACATCACAGGCAGGGGCCACTTTCCAGAGCTTTGCCAAATCTGGAAACTTTGGAGATGGTAAGCCCTGAGGTGGAAGGTAGGAGAGCTATTTCTCTGCAAAGGGGGTGTTTGGTGTGTCTATGGCTGAGAGTAAGGAAGGGATAGAGACTAGGTCTCTCTGGGAGACATAATTATATGAGAGGTAAACAGTCCTGGGTTTGGATATTGGTTTCTGGCTGTCTGATATATGATTTAATCTAAGCCTCAGTTTATTCTTCTGAAAAATGAGGATACTGATGCCTACGTTAAGGAAATTGTAAATGTATATAAAGTATTTGGGAAGGGCTATTAATATTAATCCTCTCATCCCTGGAGTTGCTAAGAATTGACAGCTGAGCTCAGAAATGAAGAAACAGGTCAGAATGGGGAAGTTGCCTAAGAATCCTTATCCATGGCCCTAACCCTGACTCTAACCCTGTGCATCTTTCCCTCCTCTGCAGACCTGTACTCTGGCTGGCTGGCAGCAGCCCTTGGCAGCAATCTGCAGGTCCAATTCTGGCCAAACTCTCCAGGCATCCTGCCTTCCAACTGCTCAGGGACCTGGAAAGTTCTGGATGTGACCCAGATAGCCTTCCCTGAGCCAGCTGGGCCAACTTTCAATGCCACAGAGGACCATTCTAAATGGTGCGTGGCCCCAGAAAGACCTTGGACTTGTGTAGGTGACATGAATCGGAACCAAAGAGAGGAGCACCGGGGTGGGAGCACATTGTGTGCCCAGCTGCCAGCTCTCTGGAAGGCCTTCAAGCCCCTGGTGAAGGCCTGGAAGCCTTGTAGGCAGGAAGGCTGAACTAAGCAGCCCAGCAGAGCACAGGCTAAGAGCTAAGCACTAAGGCTCAAGAATCCATTTGGGCAGTGCCTGTGGCTCAAAGGAGTAGGGCACTGGCCCCATATAGTGGAGGTGGCAGGTTCAAACCCAGCCCCAGCCAAAAACTGCAAAAAAAAAAAAAAAAAGAATTCATTTGGACTTGACTTTGAATCTCCTATTCAGCCCTCTAATTGTATGACCTTAATTGTGTGCCTTAATCTCTGTGACTCAAGTCTGCTCATCCGCAAAACAGGAAACATAACACCTGCCACTCAGGATTATTGAGGAGTAAAAGGAAATTGGCAGATGAGGTTCTTACTCTTTTCTTCAGGTGGGCACTGAGACAAAGTACAGTGTTGCAACACTTCTTCTAAGGGTTTGAGGGCAGCTGGTGCATAGGTGAGACTGGAAGTGGGATCACCAGAAGGGTCCAACCAAATCTTGCCCCTTTTCTTTTCTTTCTTTCTTTCTTTTTTTTTTTTTTGAGACAGAGCCTCAAGCTGTTGCCCTGGGTAGAGTGCTGTGGCATAACAGCTCACTGCAACCTCCAACTCCTGGGCTCAAGCAATTCTCCTGTCTTCACCTCCCAAGTAGCTGGGACTACAGGCGCAGGCCACAACGCCCCGCTATTTTTTTTTTGTTGCAGCCATCATTGTTTGGCGGGCCCAGGCTGGATTCGAACTCACCAGCTCAGGTGTTTGTGGCTGGCGCCTTAGCCCCTTGAGCCACAGACACCGAGCCCTTGCCTCTTTTCTTCATGGTAACCAAGACCATAGTACCGCCAACAGGCTCCAGGTCATGGAAGCTGGAACATATGATGTCTCCCCTTGCCAGGGGAGAAGATGTGAGCTCCAGAATGCTCACACAGCAAGGACACACTTTATTTATATGTGTACATATGTATACAGGCAGCTGTACAGTGCAAGGCCAATGGTGCCCTCAACTATGGGCCTGGGGGTACGGGGCTGGATACCCCTTTTTTGGTGAGGCCAGTTGGGGCCACAGCTTCAGCAGGACACGGGGAGGTCAGCCCCACTTCAGGCTTGATGCCAGGGACCAGGAGGGAAGCGGGTGAGACTGGGGTCGCTGTGCTGCTGGGTGCACTCTTCATCAAGGGTAGGGAGGAGGTCTGGGGGTCTGGGGAGAGTTTGGGGTAGGCGGGCTTGGAGCGAGGCCCACTCAGAGTGGTCCGCTCCTCCACCACCTCCAGCACCCAGCGCTCTCGGCCCCGGGGGAGCTCAGACATGGGAGGTGCCAAAGGTGCGGATTCCTGCAACCCTTTGTAGTCTGCATCCGGAGGCTGGGGTGCCTCAGCCTTCGCACTGGGCCGCGCGGGCTCTACGACAATAGGTACCGGGGACGTGCCCACCTCACCGGAGCTGCTGCGCCGGCCGGTCTCGTGTTCCTGCACGGGGCTCAGTGCAGCCTTGCCCACGGCCCTGGCCACACCACCCGCGCCATCCTCCGTCTGCACGCTCTGGTGACGAGTGCAGCCGGCGTCCCACTCCAGGGTCCGGGCCACGGGGGTCGCCGCGCGAGGCAGGGTGCTGACCTCGGCGCCCCCAGGGGACTCCTTTTCCTTGCTTGTTGCTGGCGGCTTGGGGGATCCTTCGGGCAGCAGTGGGTCCCCACCCAGGCTCAGGGGCGACTCCTGGCGGCCCAGGCGGCGGACGGCGACCTGCCTGGTCGCACCAGGGCCCTCGACAGGGGGCGTCTCGCCATCGGACTCGGCCAGGCTATGCAGCGCCAGTTCGCCATGGAAGTCCTTGCGGAAATCTGGGTGGCCCACCTCGAGGCTGTGTTTGCGCAGTGCGCCCTTCTTGTCCGCACCCAACGATGCTCCCAGTTTCTCTGCCGACTGCACACGCTTCAGGAGTGGCGAGCGCGGGGGTTCGGCACTCTTAGGACGCGGGCGAACCACGGGCGGCGATGAGTGCAGTTTGGCCGGGAAGCTCTGCGTTGTGTGGGAGCTGCCCACCGTGTGTCCCGGCAGTGGCGGCGGCGACGCCTGCGTTGGGGATGGCGTGTGTGCCAGCGGTGATAGCGGAATGTTGCCGGCGGACTTGCATCGTGCAGAGCGGTACTGGCGGTGGAGCTTTGGCGACAGGCCGTGCAGCGTGCTGGGCCGGATGTGGTGCGACGCCGACGACGCCGGCGAGTTGGGCGTGCTCGAGGCTGGGGAGCTGCTCTGAGATGAGGCGCCTATGAGCGAGAAATGTAGCAGGCAGGGCAGTGAGTACTGTCCAGGCACCAGCCGGGCCACCCAGGGGGCTCAGGCACCGGCGTACCTAGGTAGGCGGAGTCAGGCGTGGACCGGTAGCTGTGCGTAGGCGAGCGCGCTGGCAGCCCATGGGTGGGCGAGCCCGGGAGACTGTCGCTGGACGACAACGAGCGGTTCAGCGACGACAGCGAGCGACTAGTGTGCAGCAGGTTAGACTGCTTGGTGATTTTCCGGAATAGGGAGCTGCGTTTCTTGCTAGGGAACAGGAAGGACCCACCTAGCCTTGACCCTTGAGCTCCTTGGCTCCTCCCCCTGAAGGCCTTCACCCAGCCGCCGGTAACCCTACCACCTCTCTGGCCCCGCCTCTCCAGCTATAAATTCACCTATCAAAACACAGAACTTCCCGTAACACAGTGCTGTTTGGCTCCCCCCACTTCGGGTCCCTCCCACCTCTTTCAGACCATTCCCAGTCCAAGCTGGAAACAAAACCAAGTTCTTCGGACTACGCCCACCTCTCTAGCTCCTCTTTCTCCCACTACAGCCAACCTATCAGTATGGCAAGAAGTTGACTTGACTCAGACCTGTCTGGCTCTTCTCATTCACTGAAATTCCATCCCTAGCTCTTGTCTGGGCCAAACCCACTGATCAAAACAGAACACTCTTCTGGCTCCACACACCTCTCTCATAGCTCCTATCTGTAAGGGAAAAACCTACCCCCTCCAAGTCCAGTCTAAACATATTTAACAGGACAGAACCATCTCCTGGGCCATCACTTAGACTCCTTCTTCTCTGAATAGTGCCCTTTCCAGTTCACATCCTCTGGCCCTATCCACCTTCCCAAGACCCTCCTGCAATGCTTTTCTTCCAGCCTAGAAACCTGGCACAACTTCCTTTCCTGGCTCCTCCCATTTTCCCTGTACCTCTTGAATGTTCTTTTGTTTTTGCTCTTCCCTCAGTGGTTCCAGCTACCCTTCCTATGCACTTCATTTCTCCCAGTCCTCACCTGTGCCCCTCTAGCCTCAGCCCCGCCCACTGCTGAAAGACTGGCTAATTATAGCTTCACCCACCTCTCCTGGCCCTCCTTGGCAGAGGGCCGCTTGTTTCTCCGAGCCATTTTGGCCTTGTAGCTGCTGCGTCTTGCGGGACCAATGCGAATAGAGGTATTTTCAAAGGGCGTCGTGGTCACTGCCACCTTGTTGCCACTCTGGATCAATAATGAAGGAGAAGTGCCCTGCTGCAGGCTGCTCAGACCTCCCCTCCCTCCACCCAGTGCACCCCCTACCCACTCCCTGCACTCACTTTAAGGATCAGCTCCACAACCTCAGGATGCACCATGCCATGCACAGGCTCCCCATTCACATGGGTGATGAGATCCCCAGCACAGAGACCTGCCTCTTGGGCTGGGCCCCCTTCCTCCACATGCTGGGGACAGAACATCACACAGGATAGGGTTAATGGAATTGGCAAAAAGGAAGACTTCTAAACTTATCTGCTAGACACTTAGCTCTGCATGCCCTGTAATCTGCATAACACCATATGAAATAGTAATTATTCTCCTGATTTTGCAGATGAAGAAACTGAGAGGGAAGTAACATATGGGGTCACAGAAGAATCTCACCCAGGCTACTTGGCTCCAGAGATTGAAAAGCCTACCATCTCTAGGGGTCTGGCTTCTCTCCTCTTAGCCCCCACCCTTGGATACATGAGTGCTTACCCAGACAATGTGATGAACACTGTAGACATCTGAGTCACCCATGTAGACACGGATGGCTCGTAATGTGAAACCATACTTCTTGCCTGAGCGTTGGATAGTGATGGGAGAGCGGAGCCCACTGACAGCTGGTGAGTAGTCCCGGCTGGGGGATGAGTCCCGTGAAGATGGGTTGGAGGAGAGAGATCGTGGGGACATGGGGCTGGCAAGGGGTGAACTTCCATGTGGGTCCACTGCAGACACAGAGCCATGATCAGAGATCAGAGCCAAGACATAGATCTCCCTGTATTTGCTCCTCCCTCCTCCCACGTCAAAGTCCCAGAGCAGCATCTCATTGGTCCATCCTGGAGCCAATCACTGCAGACAGGGAAAATGTAGCATTTTCATTGGTCTGTCTGGGCTGGAGTGCGTATAGCCCCTCCCATAGCAGGTGGTGCCCAGCATTACCTGCAGGAATCATGACAGACAAAGCAGTGGCGGAGGCTGACTTGATGACTTTGCCTCCAGTACGGGAAGGCCTTTTCTCTACCACAGGATCACCTGACAACTGCTGGTGTCGTGCACGGCGCAGAACTAGGTCATTGGTGGCCCTAGGTCCTGATGGGTCCCCATCCTTCAAGGGTGGACAGAGGTCACCTGGGTGTGGGCGGTCAGCTGCAACAGAAAGCAGGCTGTTTAGGGATCAGTCCAAGGATAGGGACTTCTCATATGCTGTTCCCTCTTCCTGGAATGCTCTTCCCATTTTTCCCCCTTCCTGGATCGTGAGTGTTATTAGAACAGGTAACATGCATCCAGCTCCTGATCCAGAGAAGTAATCTTATCAGTTTGTATCACTGACTAAGTAGGGTAGTGGGGTATTTCTGTGTTAAGAATCTCAGGTTGTACATGAGATCTTGTCTAAATAGTAGCCTGTAGAATGCTCAATGTACGGTCACTGGGGAAGCGGGAAAGGCGAAGAGGGCACTCACTGGCCTCCGGGTCCCCGGAGCTGGGGGTACCTTCCCCTTGAACCGCCTCTTTGGGGGCCCGAGCATCCAGCGAGCACGGGGGGTCAGAGCTGGGCCGAGGAGGCCTGCGCAGGCGGGCCTCATCCTCGTCCTCCTGGGGGGTGCTGAAGCGGCTGGGCTCCAGCAGCGCAGAGAAACGCCGGCGCGCACCCAGTGGGGGACTGGCCTCCCCCTCCAAGAAACTGGCCTCAGACGCGGAGAAGCGCTTGCTGCACGGAGGGGGCGTGGTCAGAAGAGACAATCCTCTTTGGCCCCGCCCCCAAGCCCAGATGTTGCCCTGCTCACATCTCCGGGGAGCCCCCTCTCCAGGTCTTCTCACGCAGGGTCAAGCCGCCCAGTCCCTCCCGCTTGCCGGCCACCTTCTCCTCGGGACCCTTGGCGCTCGTCTCCCGCTTGCTGACTCCTGCTGCCGTTATGGGGGTCTTGGGCTCGTGCTGCGACAGCTGCTCCATACTGCTATACACCTGCAAAAGGGGGTAGGTGATAGTAGGAGGCAAATCCCTCCACACACACACCCCGTCCAACCCTCACTCCCCAACTAATCAACTTATTGCCACTGAACCCTCCCAAATTGACCTCCACCGTTTGAGGCTGGGCTCCCCTTCTCCCAGTCCTGGGAAACCCCCCAACAATCTACAGTTCTTCAGCTCAGGTCCCACCCCATAAAATTAGGACCTGAATTTTATTCTAGGCTGCATCCCTACAATGCCCTGACAAATCAGCTCTCCACTTACCCCCATCTTCCCAGGACACCCCTCCGAACCTGTCTACCCTCACCTAGGCTAGGCCCCGCTCCCCTCTACAAGGTGCTCCTCTAAACAAGACCTTGCTTGGCTTAGCCCTGTCCCATTGCTCATCGTATCTCCACTCCCTGATCTCGTCCCTCCAAGGTTTAGCTCTGGCCCACTGTGGGCCTATCTGCACGACCATAACAGTTCCAGTTAGATTGCACTCAATGCCAAAGATCCGTCCCCTAGATCCCTACGGCTTCCCTACTGGCCTTGCCACTCCCAGATCCCCGTCCCCTCAATAACTTCCCGAGACCTCCAGCAACCCGCTCCCACAGCCTCCCCAGACCCCGCCCCCCGAGTCTCGCTCCGTCCCAAGCCTAGCCTTGGCCCACCTTGCTGAAGCGGGGTGAGCAGGAGGAGAACTGGCGGATCTCCACAGGCTCCTCCTCCGTGGTGTCGTCCTCGTCGTAGGAGTTCACATGGTGATACCTGTCTGAGCGGGCTAGAGAGGGGGCGTGAGCCCTGATTGTGGGCACAGGTCCACTTCTCAGATCACATCCCCACGGGAGCCTACTCTTGGTTCAAGCCAGGACCGCAGGTGAAGCCATTCCCCTGCCTCATTGTCCTACGTAATTCAGGTTCAGCCCCCAGATGGAGCCCTTCCCTTCTCAGAGGCCCCGTCTAGCTCCGCCTCCAGGATGGTCACGCCCGCACATACCTGCTGCAGTGCTCTGCTTCCCTGGCTCTGCCTCAGGTTGGCCCACGCCCCGCCTCTTCTGAGTCCTGGCAGCGCCCTCCCTGCCAGACTCAGGCTCAACCTCAGAACTGGACCCATGTGCAGACCCCACATTTATCCCAACCCGTTTCCTACCTAACTTAACCTGATCCCCGCCCCTATTGCAACCACGGTCCCCATTGCCACGTCCTGCGCAGACCGCGCGCCCGCCACGACTCAGCCCTCTCCTCAAGGCGTCGGACGAGTACCTAGCCCAGATCTTACCCTAAAGACCCTCTCCCTGGATGCTACACTCGACCCAAGCCCTGCCTCGTGTCCCTGCTCACTGTCAAAGTAGCTAGTGTCATCTTCTGACTCTAGGTGGGGGATGAACTCGGCCTTCTGCCTCAGCAACCCTGTCCAGTCCAGGTCTCGAAAGAAACTGTGCTGCTTCACCTCAAAGGCACCGCCTGGGAAAGAAGGATTCCAGCAACAGCTGATGGCCAGCGCAGCAGCCCCTCTCCCCCACTTTCTATCTTTTGCTCCAGACCACAGCACAGGCCAGGCCTGAGGTTATGGAGTTCTCTCTCCCACCAACAGATGGGCCTCCAGCCTTCAGCTCCACTGCACCGGAGACCCCTTACCTGCCCCAAGCCGGAGAAGGGGGTTAGTCTGCAGGAGACTGGATATCAGGAGCTGGGCATCTGTGGGCAGGGCCTCATCCCCCTCTGGCCACAGGATGTCATCTGCAAAGCAGAGCAGGACTGGGGGTCACTTTTGGAATCCATGGGGCCCTGGTCTGCCTCCACTCCCCCATGCATCCCACCTTCTGCCTGTCCACTGCAAAGGTGCCTACCACTGATGACCTGTCCAAAGAGCTCTTCTGGTGTGTCTCCAAAGAAAGGCACGCAGCCCACAAGGAACTCGTAGAGAATGATCCCCATGGCCCACCAGTCCACTGGCTTGCCGTAGCCCTGGCGTAGGATGACCTCGGGTGCGATGTACTCTGGGGTCCCACACACCTGGGGGCAGGCGATCAGCCTGCGCCCTGGCTGCAGGAGGGGCCTCCAAGAAGAGCTGTGCCCCCCACCAGGCTCTGGGCCCCTGAGGTCCTGCCAGGTCATTCCACCCGCAGCGACCCCCATGCCCGCACACACACCTGTTTGTCCAGGAATTCCCGGGCGTCCTTCTCAATGTGACCTTCATACAAGTTGGTGGTTAAGCTCATAAGTCCCATCTTGGAAAGGCCAAAATCCGTGAGTTTGATATGACCCATGGAGGTGATGAGGAGGCTGCAGACATGGCCAAGGGTCTCAGAGGCCAAGCCCTTCTACTTTATCCCTGGGCTTTCCAAGGGGGCAGGGAGAGAGTGAAGGGAAAAGTAAAAGCTCACTTGTCAGGCTTGAGGTCACGGTGCACGATGCCATAGTTGTGCAGGTACTCCAAAGCCAGCACTGTCTCAGCGAAGTACATGCGGGCCATCTCCACTGGCAGTGCCCCAATATTCTTCAGCAGGGTTGCACAGTCACCACCTACAGGCCAGGGAACCCACCCATGGAAGAGGACGGTAAATCCAAGCCATAATCAGGCACTGAACATGGTAGCACCAAGTGCTCATGTTACTTTGAACCCACTTTTACAGAAGGACAATTGAGGCCCAGGAGCTTCACTCTCCTCAGGTCACATAGTAGTTGTTCTCTAGTAGATTTCTCCTTTTGGCCATCCTCCAAAGTTAGTATGATTAGCTTTTTCTTTCCTTTTTTTTCTTTCTTTTTCTTTTCTTTCTTTTTGGAGACAGGGTCTCTATCTGTTGCCTAGGCCAGAGTGCTAGAGTGCAGTGACACAATCATAGTTCACTGCAGCCTTGAACTCCTGGACTCAAGCTATTATCATTTTGCTTCAGCATCCAGAGTATCTGGGATAATAAGTGCATGCCACCACATCCAGCTAGTATTTGTATTTTTTGTAGTGATGGGGTCTTGCTGTGTTGTCGAGGCTGGTCTCAAACTCCTGGGATGAGCCACCACTCCAATACTGATTAGGCTTTTTTTGGAGACAGAATCTCACTCTGTTGCCCCAGGCTAGAGTGCAGTGGCATCAGCCTAGCTTACAACAACCTCCAACTCCTGGGCTCAAGCAATCCTCCTTCCTCAGCCTCCTGAGTAGTTAGGACTACAGGCCCCCACCACCACAATGCTCAGCTAATTTTTTTTTCTGAGATAGAGTCTCAAGCTGTCACCTTGGGTAGAGTGCCATGGCGTCATAACTCACAGCAACCTCCAACTCTTGGGCTCAAACTATCCTCTTGCCTCAGTTTTTCTTTTCTTTTTTCTTTCTTTTGTTTTTTTCTTTGAGATGGAGTCTCATTTTGTCACCCTTGGTAGAGTACCATGGCATCATAGCTCACAGCAACCTCAAACTCCTGGGCTTAAGTGATTCTCTTGCCTTAGCCTTCCAAGTGCTGGGATTACAGGTGTGAGCCACCTCGCCCGGTAGTTTTTCTATTTTTAGTAGAGAAAGGGTCTTGCTTTTGCTCAGGTTGGTCTCAAACTCATGAGCTCAAGCAATCCACCCACCTCGGCCTTCCAGAGTGGTAGGATTACAGGCATGAGTCACTGCACCTGGCTTAATTTTTCTATTTTTATTGGAAACAGGGTTTCACTCTTGCTCAGGCAAGGTCCCAAACTCCTGAGCTTAAGAAATCCTCCCAACTCAGCCTTCTAGAGTGCCAGGATTGCACACACTCCCTGGTCAAGTGATTAGCGCATGTTAAACACAAAAGGATGGAGACTCAGAGGTTATCAGGTCACACAGAGACTTGTTAGTGAAAGTGAGGTTTAGTTGGGATTAAAGTCTGTCTGCTTATCCATTATATCTAAGAGCACAGCCTTTGGTCTCCTGGCATCTAAACCTTGAGGGTCAGGGGCCTGAAAATGCATGTTTTTGGTCTCCACCACATTTACTGGAAGTAACACCAGTATTTTGGTTTTCCCAATATCCATTCCTCTTTCTTTTTCCTTCAAAGGCTAGATGTCCTTCTGGGTATAGCAACTGGGTTGCTCCAGTGAAGCCACTCTCAGAATTTTCCTTTTTTCTGTAAGCATTGCTACACTTCTAGATGTAACTTGAGCCCTGCCAGATGGCAAACTTTCTATATCAGGGCTTGTTTAGAGGGAAGCCCACACACAGAAGAGCAGAGTCAAGAAATGGAGAGATCCTTAATGGTATGGTTTGAGCACCTAGGTACAGCTATTCCTGAAGGTGATATTGATTTTTTCCAATCACATGAGCCAATACATCTCTTTCTCTCTTTTTTATGTTCTCTTTTCTACCAGATTTAGCTGGTTTTCAGAAACTGAAAAATCAGACTCTCTGAAGGTGGGCTCTGGGAATCTGCATTTAAGTACACCTATAGTGCACTCAACTCACCCCAGAGAATCAGGTCCTGATTCTGCTCCATTCTCTCTTCCTTCACCATGACCCTGAACTAGAGCAGTCACATCCCCTCTGGTCTCCCTTCTTCTGCCTTGCCCACAGCAGCGAAATGGATTTTTTTTTTTTTTTTTTTTGAGACAGAGCCTCAAGCTGTCCCCCTGGCTCACAGCAACCTCCAACTCCTGGGCTCAAGTGATTCTCCTGCCTCTGCCTCCCAAGTAGCTGGGACTACAGGCACCTGCCACAACGCCTGGTTATTTTTTGGTTGCAGCCGTCATTGTTGTTTGGCGGGCCCGGACTGGATTCAAACCTGCCAGCTCAGGTGTATGTGGCTGGTGCCTTAGCTGCTTGAGCCACAAGCACCGAGCCAAAAAATGAATTTTTTTAAAACATAAATCAGACCATGTTAACCCTGCCTAAAATTGTTCAGTGGCTTCCTGTTTTACTGAGTATGAAATCTGAAGCCATTCCAGGCTCTGGAAGGCCCTGCCTGCTCAGCCCCACCAGCTTCCTCCCTCCTCATCTCCTCTCCCTCAGTCACTGGGCTCCAGCTCTACTGTCTTCCTGGCAGCTCCTCCAAATTCAAACACATTGTCACCTAAGAGACTTTGCACTAAGGAGTCACTTTTTTCTGGTGGACAGAGAGGACCCCTGCCCACCTATATCTCCACTGCTCCCTTTAGCCTGCTGGTCCTCATGTCCTCTTTATGTGAAATGTTCTTGTCTCCCTTGGCATTCACTTATTGTCTGTCTACAAAGACTGGAATGTAACCTCCATGAGGGAGAGTTGTGTCTGTCTATCTGGACCCCACTGTGCCACCAGTGCCTATCACAACATGTGACATAAGGGAAATAATGAGGGACTACTTGTTGAATGAATGGAGGGTGGATGAAGGCTTGGGAGTGGCATAATGGTGGCCCCATGAGATTGTGTGTGTGCCCCAATACCTAAGGGATGTGTGTGTTTGGCCAATGGATGGAGTAATGGCTGGGTGAATATGTGCATGAATGGATACATGAAAAATAACACATACATGGATTAATAGTTGGATAGGTGGATAAATAGATGAATAGATACACTGACGGTTGAAATGTGGATAAATGGATATAGTTGGCTAGCTAATTAGATAGATAGATAGGTAGATAGATATGGATAAATTAGAGATAGATAAATAAGAAGAATGCTAGAATAAAGGTTTAGATGAATGAACAAAATAGTAATAGAAGGATGGATGATGGTTTAATAAATAGATAAACAGGCTGTAAGCAGTGGCTCATGCCTATAATCCCAGCACTTCAAGAGGCTGAGGTGGGAAGACTGCTGGAGCCCAGGAGTTCAAGACCAGTCTGAGCAACAAAGCAAGACTCTGTAACTACAAAAAAAAAAAAAAAAAAAGCTGAGAATGGTGGTGTGCACCCATTCTTGGGACACACAAGACACTTGGGAGGCTAAAGAAAGAGGATCAACTGAGCCAAGGAGTTTAAGGATGCAGTGAGTGAGGGCAGGGCCACTGCACTCCAGCCTGAGGAACAGAGTGAGACCCTGTCTCAAAAAAAAAAAAAAAAAAAAAGGCTCAGCACCCATAGCCCGCCGCATATACTGGAGCTGGCGGGTTCGAACCCAGCCCGCGTCTGCTAAACAACAATGACAACTCCAACAACAACAAGAACAACAAATAGCTGGGTGTTGTGGCGGGCATCTGCAGTCCCAGCTACTTGGGAGGCTGAGGCAAGAATCACTTGAGCCCATGAGTTTGAGGTTGCTGTGATGCTACAGCACTCTACAGAGGGCAACATAGTGAGACTATTTCAAAGAAACAAACAAACAAGGCTTGGCACCTATAGCTCAGCAGCTAGGGCTCCAGCAACATACACTGGAGCTGGTGGGTTCAAATCCAGCCTGGGCTTCCCAAACAATGAGGACTACAATCAAAAAATAGCTAGGGCTTGGCATTTGTGGCTCAAGTGGCTAAGGCACCAGCCACATACACCTGAGCTGGTAGGTTCGAATCCAGCCTGGGCCCACCAAACAACAATGGTGGCTGCAACCAAAAAATAGCCGGGCATTGTGGCAGGCACCTGTAGTTCCAGCTCCTTGGGAGGTGGAGGCAGGAGACTCGCCTGAGCCCAGGAGTTGGAGGTTGCTGTGAGCTATGATGCCACAGTGCTCTACCCAGGGCGACAGCTTAAGGCTCTGTCTCAAAAAAAAAATAGCTGGGCGTCGTGGTAGGTGCCTGTAGTCCCAGCTACTTGAGAGGCTGAGGCAAGAGAATCACTTAAGCCCAAGAGTTTGAAGTTGCTGTGAGCTGTGACACCATGGCACTCTACTGAGGGTGACATAATGAGACTCTGTCTCAAAAAAAAAAAAAAAAAGATTAATAGATACAGACAAATTGATGGAGGGTGAATGAGTAGATGGATAAACAGATGAATGAATGAAGGGATAAATATATTAAAAGATGGATGGTTGAAAAATAGATGTATAATACAGAGTGAACCCTAGCATAAACTATGGACTTCAGTTAGTAATAAAGTATCGCTATTGGTTTATCAATTGTAACAAATTCACCACACTAATAGAAGATGTAAATAGGTTAAGAGGAGAGGGGTATGTGGGAATGCTTGATACTTTCAGATCAATTTTCTTTCTTTCTTTCTTTCTTTTTTTTTGAGACAGTCTCAATTGGTTGCCCTTGGTAGAATGCTGTGGTGTCAATGTGGTGTCACAGCTCACAGCAACCTCAAACTCTTAAGCTCAAGTCATTCTCTTGCCTCAGCCTCCCAAGTAGTTGGGACTATGGGTGCCTGCCACAACTCCCAGCTATGTTTAGAGACAGGGTCTCACTCTTACTAAGGCTGGTCTTGAGCTCCTGAGCTAAAGCAATCTGCCTGCCTTGGCCTCCCAAGTGCTGGAATTACAGGTGTGAGCCACTGAGCCTGGCCTGATCAATTTTTCTGTAAACTTAAAATTTCTCTTTAAAAAGGGAATTGTAGGGGCCAGGGGTGGTGGCTCACACCTGTAATCCCAACACTCTGGTAGGTGAAGGTGAGTGGACTGCCTGAGCTCAAGAGTTTGAGATGAACCTGAGCCAGAGCAAGACCCCATCTCTAAACATAGCCAGGCATTGTGACGGGCGCCCGTAGTCCCAGCTACTTGGGAGGCTGAGGCAAGAGGATCACTTGAGCCCAAGAGTTTGAGGTTGTTGTGAGCTGTGAAACCATAGCACTCTACCAAGGGCAACAAACTGAGATTCTGTCTCAAAAAAAAAAAAAAAGAGATTTCCATTAATTTTTAAAAATAGATGTATAATGAGTAAACAGATATATGGATGGACAAACAAATGGACAGTAACAAAGACAAATGGATGGAGGATAAACTAATAAATAAGGTGCATGGATATATGGATTAGCAAATGAATAGGTGGAAGGACGTATGAATGAATAATGGATGGAAATGGATAATTGAATGGATCTATCTACATTGAATGAAATGAAAAACAGGTAGATAAATCAATAACTGGAGAAATAGGCTGGGCGCCTGTAGCATAATGCTTAGGCCACTGGCCACATGCTCTGGGGCTGGTGAGTTCGAACCTGGCCCTGGCCTGCCAAACAAACAAACAAAAAATAGCCAGCTATTAGGGAGGCTGAGGCAAGAGAATCACTTGAGCCCAACAGTTGGAGGTTGCTGTGAGCTATGATGTCACTGCACTCTACTGAGAGTGACAAAGTGAGACTGTCTCAATTAAAAAAAAAATTACTGAAAAAAATAAATAAATTACTGGATAAATACATAGATCAATGACTGATAAACAAATAGGTTGATAAGCATACAGGCAGATAATCAATATGGTGACTATGGCTCTGGTGGGTCACTCAGCAGCCCTGAGTAGCATGGATCTACCCATCTTCCCTGCAGCCCCTTGGGCAGCCACACCTTCCACATATTCCATGACCATGCACAAGTGGCGCCGAGTCTCGAAGGAGCAGAACATGCCAACTACAAAGGGGTTCTCAGCAAAGGTGAGGATGTCACGCTCTACGAAGGCCTGCTGGATCTGGTTGCGCAGAATCAAGTTCTGCTTGTTGATCTTTTTCATGGCAAAGCGCTGCCGTGTTTCACGATGCCGAACCAGGTAGACAGCACTGCAGGGGGAGAGAGCGAGGACCGGCCATCACCTCCGAGACATCCGGCCTCCGCCACCTCCCCCCGCCAGAGCCCCGGGTGGCTCACCCGTAGGCACCGTTGCTTATGAGCTTGATGGTATCAAAGTCATTCTCCCCAGGTGGCTTCTTGGCCTTGGTGCTGCTGCGGCCCTTCAGGGAAAAGATGAAGACCATTATCATCATTATTATGAGAAAGGGACTCTTGTTATTCTATTTTACACATGGTGAAACTGAGGCACAGAGAGGGTGACTGAGTCTTTCCTCCAAGCACCAGAGTGAGGGAGAAACAAAGCCAGGACTTGAATCTAAGACTAACTCTGAAGACATACCCCTAACTTCTTCCATTAGGAAAGACAGCAGAAAACCTACAAAATGGATCTTTATACACACACATAGAGAGAGATTCCCGAAATCAAAAACAAAGACAAATGATTGAGAGCAAAAAGTAGGCACTGTATGTAAACCAGAGTTAGATTACTCAGCCTCACACGTAATGGCACAAGGCAAGTTACAACTACTACAAGATACCATTTCAGTACGGCAAGAACTGAAAGCATACTTGTAAGTATGTTTAAATAAATACTTGCACAATATCTTGTTAAATACTATAGATACCTAGTAGTTCACCTTTTCCAAGGTGAACTTTGGAGTGGAAAAAAACAATGGACAATGTGTACTATGTATTTCTGTGTTTAAAATGTGGCAAAATAAAACTGTACAATCGTATTTGGGGAATATAGGGTAATGGGGACAAAGGTGGGAGTAAGATTTTTCATGGTACATATTTCTTGAAAATTATTTTTATTTTTCTTAGGGACAAAGATATTTATTACATAGATATTATTCAAAAAACATCTATGACCCATAGCACAGTGGTTACGGCACGCCATATACACTGAGCTGAACTATAATGACAACCGCAACAAAAATAACCAGGTGTTGTGGCGGGCACCTGTAGTCCCAGCTACTCAGGAGGCTGAGGCAAGAGAATCGCTTAAACCCAAGGGTTTGAGGATGCTGTGAACTGTGACGCCACAGAAATCTACTGAGGGCAACATAGTGAGATTCTGTCTCAAAAAAAGCCCCCCAGAAACGGCTAAAATGAAAAAAAAAATTAGTCGGGCATTGTGGCTGGTGCTGGTAGTCCCAGCTACTTGGGGGACTTGGAGGAGGAAGAGGGGAAGGAGGAGAGGCAGGTTAACAGTCTTGGGTGGCACCTGTGGCTCAGTGAGTAAAGCACTGGCCCCATATACTGAGGGTGGGGTGTTCAAACCCGGCCCCAGCCAAACTGCAACAAAAAATAGCTGGGCATTGTGGCAGGGGCCTGCATTCCCAGCTACTTGGGAGGCTGAGGCAAGGGAATTGCTTGAGCCCAAGAGCTGGAGATTGCTGTGAGCTGTGATGCCATTGCACTCTACTGAGGGTGACATAGTGAGACTCTGTCTCAAAAAAAAGAAAAGAGAAAAAGGGTTCGGCGCCTGTAGCTCAGTGGCTAGGGCACCAGCCACATACACTGGAGCTGGCAGGTTCAAATTCAGCCGGGACCTGCTAAGCAACAATGACAATTATGACCAAAAAATAGCCAGGCATTGTGGTGGCGCCTCTAGTCCTAGCTACTTGGGAGGCTGAGGGAAGAGAATTGCTTAAGCTGAAGAGTTTGAGGTTGATGTGTGCTGTGATGCCACGGCATCTACTGAGGGTGACAGCCTGAGACTCTGCCTCAAAAAAAAAAAAGATGAGCTGGGCAGAGTGGCTCACACCTGTAATCCTAGCACTCTGGGAGGCCTAGATGGAGGAGCTCTTGAGCTCAGGAGTTCAAGACCAGCCTGATGCTGGGTGTGATGGCAGGTGCCTTTAGTCCCAGCTACTGGGGAGGCTGAAGCAAGTGGATCACTTGAGCCCAGGAGTTTGAGGTTGCTGTGAGCCACAATCACAGCACTCTACCAAGGGTTATTAAGTGAAACTCTGTCTTGGAAAACAACAACAACAACAACAACAAAAAAAAAAAGACCAGCCTGAGCAAGAGTGAGACCCATCTCTATTAAAAAAAGAAAAATTAGCCAAACATCATTGCAGGCACCTGTAGTCCCAGTTATTTGGCAGAAGAATTGCTTGAACCCAGGAGTGTGAGATTGCTATGAGCTAGGCTGACACCATGGTACAATAGCCTGTGAAACAGGGTAAGACTCTGTATAAAAAATATGTATAAATAAAGGCCGGGTATGGTAGTTCACACCTGTGATCGGAGCACTCTGGAAGGTCAAGGTGGGCAGATCACCTTGAGTTTGAGACCAGCCTGAGCTAGAGTGAGACCCCCATCTCTAAAACTAGCTAGGCATTGTGGTGGGCACCTGTAGTCCCAGCTACTCGGGAGGCTGAGTCAAAAGAATCACTTGAGCCCACGAGTTTGAGGTTTCTGTCAGCTATGACACCACCATACTCTACCTGTGGTGACAAAGTGAAACTCTGTCTCAAAATAAATACATAAATAAATGAATGAATAAAAAGAAAACCTATGGTGTATAAAAATATTGAAGTTATATGCTCCTAGGAATGCAGTTCCCCAAAAAAACCTAACACGAAAAAATTGCATAGGGCTGGCATAGTAGCTCATGCCAATAATCCCAGCACTTGGGAGGCTGAGGCAAGTGGATTGCCTGAGCTCACAGGTTTGAGACTAGAGTGAGAGCTTTTCTCTAAAAATAGCCAGGCATTATGATGGGTACCTGTAGTCCCAGCTACCTGGGAGTCTAAGGCAAGAGAATAACTTAAGTCCAGGAGTTTGAGGTTGCTGTGAGCTCTGACGTGATGCATTCTGCTAAGGGTGACAAAGTGAGACTCTGTCTCAAAAAAAGGCATAACATTAGGAGAAATTGCTTAAAATTAGGATTTAACACATACTACACATCTCTCAAAGTATTAATCAGACAAAAAATATGAATAGGGAGATGGAAGATTTGAATCACTCAATTAACAAATTTGATTGAAGAAGTAATGTAAAATCCTATAAACAATAATTAGAGATAAATACCTTTTTAGAGTTTTAGACTTTTGAGTGATGTCATTCCATTACCTATTCAAAAAAATTAAACAAATGGCAGGCATAGTGAGATTCTTTTTAAAAATATAAAGAAAAGACCTGTGTGTGTGTGTGTCTGTGTGTGAATGCATAGATACAATTTAAAACAAAGGTTACAAACACAAGTCCCTTCAGGGCCAGGTAGTCCAGGTGGAGACCATGGGTAATCGGAAGCAGGTGTTTGATACCACAAAGTAGCCTCCACTTAGTGCCAGCTGGAGCTACCACAGTGTTGTCATAACTTCTGATTTTTTGAGGGAAGTCCAAACCCAGATTTTGAGGCTAAAAGCTTCCGATTTTTATATTTTTCTTCAAAAATTTGAAAAATACTAGGCAGTTCAGAGAAAATAGATGTGTGGCCATGAGGGGAGGCTGTCTCCACAAGACATCTGGATGAGACAGCAAAGTGTGATTGCTGTAGGGTTAGAGCAATTTACTGTAGGGAGTAGGGTTAGAGCAATTTTCCCTGTGCTGAGACACCATTGAAGCCAGTCAATTTTCTCAAAAGCCCATGCAGTGTTCTTCAATAAGTTACACACAGAACTATCATATGACCCACCAATTCTACTCCTGGGTGCATACCAAAAAGAATTGAAAGGCTGGGCATGGTGGCTCACACCTGTAATCCTAGAACCCTGGGAGCCTGATGTGGGAGGATTGCTTGAGCTCAAGAGTTCAAGACCAGCTTGAGCAAGAGTGAGACCTTGTTTCTACTAAAAATAGAAAAAAATAGCTGGGTATCATGGTTGGCACCTATAGTCCCAGCTACTTGGGAGGCTGAGGTAGAAAGACCCAGGAGTTTGAGGTTGGCATGAGTTAGATTGGTGCCAAGGCACTCTAGCACGGGCAATAGACTAAGACTCCTCAAAAAACAAACAAATAACTGAAAGCATACTTGTAAATATGTTTAAGTAAATACTTGTACACAAATGCTCATAGTAGCCGTATTCACAATAGACAAAAGATAGGCAAGCCAGTGGATGAACAGATAAACAAAATGTGGCCCATCTATACAATGGAATATTACTATTCAGCCATAAAAAGGAATTTAGCTCTGGTCCATGCTACAATGTTTGTGAATCTCAAAAACATTATGCTGAGTGCAATAAGCTAGACACAGAAATCCACAGAGTAAATCAGTGGTTCTCAACCTGTGGGTCGCCACCCCCAAATAACTCTTTCACAGGGGTCGCCTGAATACATCCTGCATATCAGATATTTACATTACAATTCATAACAGTAGCAAAATTACAGTTATGAAGCAGCAACGAAAATAATTTTATGGTTGGAGGTCACCACAACATGAGGAACTGTATTAAAGGAATGCGGCATTAGGAAGGTTGAGAACCCCTGGAGTAAATGATTCCATTTATATGAAATATATCCAAAACAGGAAAATCTACATATAGAGAAAGTATATCAGTGGTTGCCAGGGGCTGAGGAGAGGGAGGAATGGAGAGTAGCTGCTTAATGAGTGTGAGGTTTCCTTTTGGGGTGATTTTTTTTTTTTTTTAAGAGTCTCACTATGTCACCCTCGCTAGAGAGCCATGGTATCACAGCTCACAGCAACCTCAAACTCTTGGGCTTAAGTGATTCTCTTGCCTCAGCCTCCCGAGTAGCTGGGACTACAGGTGCCCGCCACAATGCCTGGCTATATTTTGATTGCAGTTGTCATTGATGTTTATTTACCCCAGGCCGGGCTTGAACCTGCCAGCCTCAGTGTATGTGGCTGGTGTCCTACTCACTGAGCTAATGGGTGCCAAACCCTTTTGGGGTGATTTTTAAAAGTCTTAGAACTAAACACATGCAATGGCTGTACAACATTGTGAATGCACTGCCATCAAATTATTCATTTTTAAATGGTTAAACTGGTAAATTAAATTGTACATTATATATATTGTACCACGGAAAGGAAAAACGCCATGGAACAAGAATTATTATTAATCCCATTTTGCAGATAGGGAAACTGAGGCCCAAAGGGTGGGACCACATAGCCTGAGGGCAAAGAGGAAAGATGTAAGCCCTGGACTGCCCACCCATGAACTTCAGAGCTTACTTCTGGGCCACATGGCCTTACCTCTGAGAGGTCGTCCTGCTCAGGGGTGTTGGAGCCACCGCTATCTTGTTCCTCCTTGTGGACCACATCTAGGGAGGGATTGAGACTGAGTCTGGGCTGGGGTCCAGGTCTCCTCACACCTGGTCCCCCTGGGCCCATGAGCTGGCACCTGGAAAGGGGTCACGAGTGAGGCCAAGCTGGCGGATGATGTAGCGTGGGATGTCCGTCTTGACAAGGTGGCCCTCCTTAGCATGTCCCTCAGCTGCCTCCAGCAGGTGGTAAAACTCTTCTGGGTTGAATTCCTGAGGCAGGAAAGGAATGGGGTCCCGGAAAGCTCTAAGGAAATCCCACCCAACACTAGCCCCCCAGCCACACCAGCCCCCTCACCAGGCACTCCAGCAGCCTTGCTGGGCGAGAGATGATAATGAGCAACTTCTTCACCAGCTGAGTGACAAAGGCCACCTCCAAGCTCTCTGAGCGTTCATAGGCCTGGGGGGAGGGGAGAGAGCACAAGAGTGTGGCGCTCCAGGCACTCAGACTCAGCCAGGCCCCTCTTCCAGCCCCACAGGGTAGGCACTGCTGCAGTTGTCATATTTTACAGGTTAGAAAACTGATAACCAGGGCATACAGTAACAATGATGATGATAAAAATTATGATAATGATAATAATGATAAATTATAATCATTACAGCAGAGTCCTAAAACTTCCACTCATTCAATTCATCTTTTTTTTTCTTTTGAGCAGAGTCTCAGCTACTTGGGAGGCTAAGGCAGAAGGATCTCTTGAGCCCAAGAGATTGAGGTTTGCTGTGAGCTATGATGATGCCACCACACTCTATCCTGGGGCAACAGAGAGACTCCTCACTAGGCCCTGGGCTGTGAGCAGAGGGAAGGAGAGAGGGAAGGGAATCTCAATTGAGCCCAAGCCCAAACCCAGTGCATAGCAGGGCACTGGGCTTTGAGGTGAGGAAGCCCCAGGGGGTGTGAACGGTCACCAGATCCTTTCTCAGGGTGTTACTTCTGCTGTCTGCTCAGACCTGGAGCAGTTTAGTAGATGGGAATGCTAGCTACACAGTGTCCTGAGAGGACTCATTCATTCGGAGAAAAACATCTATCACAGCTTTAAAAACTTACTTTTGAAAGAAATGAATAAGAAAGCAAATTGGAAGCTTTCAGGTAAAGTCCAGTACTTCATTTACATAAAGTCTATGAGAAGAGGTCAGTAGAGATCATCTAATCTTAAATCATGACATTGTCCATTCAAATCCTTGTCACAGTCCCTCCCAGTAAGAGCTCAGCAGGACAAGATGTGCTGCTGGTGATCTTTGATAAAAGTTAGCTTCAGAACCTGGGAGATTTCCTCTACAGTCAAGTGTTCTTTAACCTGTTGTTTATGAGCAAACATCAGCAATACAGTTTTCCTGACATCCTCATGTGGTAACATTTTGTAGAGTTCTTCTCTGGTTACAGAGGTCCTCTCCCTGTCTGTATTGAACTACAGGTCAATACAGTAAGTGTTCCAGGAAGAACAAAGAGATTCTTGGCCACCAATATTCCACATCAGTGAATGTGTGTTATTAATAACTACCTCTTCTACATTACTTCCTATTGTAGGGGATGTATGCACATCTTCATCCATCAAAACTTGGTGTAGTATTGTTATACTATTTCCTGCATTATCCAGCCCAACAATAACTTTGTGTTCTTAGTGATCAAATAGTCTGTATATCCTGGTGAAGAGAATCCCCACATTTGGGCAGCAGACCCCTCTCCAGCCACTTGGGCTACCTGACTTCCCCTGGCTTAGGCTGTAGGTAAGGAGAGAGAGATGCTTCCAGAGGGAGGCCAAGGCCCAGGATACTGCCTCCACATTGTCTACGATGAGACTTGGTGGACAATGACCTCCCCAGCTCCTCTCGGGTGACAGCCTTTAATGACTCATTGACCATCTGACTTTCCTTGCTTCTGTCAAAACCCCTGAACCCCCTTTAATGGAAACAAAGAATGTTCAATGATGGTGGAAAGAACACCAATCAAAATGGAACTGAAGTCAGTTCCCTATCAGAAAACTTACTACAGCTCAAAGAATTAAGTTGTTATCAGAATCAAAGCTCACTTTAGGAGCCAGACCTGTGAAACTAAAGGAAACCCTTTGAGCGACAAATACACTAAAATTGATACTCCCAAGAAGAGTCTTCTCTACCACACATACCTCCCCTGCTTGGCCTTCTCTAAAGGCAGACATTCTACTTAAGGAACCTAAGACGCAGCTGGTCTCTCCTTGGTCTCTCACCCAACGTTTAGTCCAGTCTCTCTCTCTTTTTTTTTTTTTTTTTTTGAGACAGAGCCTCAAGCTGTAGCCCTGGGTAGAGTGCCATCATTGTTGTTTGGTGGGCCCGGGCTGGATTTGAACCCACCAGCTCAGGTGTATGTGGTTGGTGCCTTAGTTGCTTGAGCCACAGGAGCCAAGCCTTAGTCTAGTCTCTTAATATTACACATCATGGCAAATACATCTGAAAAGCCTCACCACAAGTATCAATAAAGCAAATGTGAGAGTTAGGTCTTTTATATAAACCATTAAATTTTATATTTTGATGTATTTGCCTGACCCATGGTTAAAATTTATATCTGAAAAAAAAAAAAATAAATAAATGGAATTAAACCCAGATCTGGAGCCAGGAACCTCTAGTCCTTGCTACTTGGGAGGCTGAGGTGGGAGGACTGCTTGAGCATAGTAGTTCAAGTTCAACTTGAGGAACATAGCAAGATGCCATCTCTTTTTTTTGTTGTTGAGACCAGGTCCCACCCTATGCCCCTGAGTAGAGTGCAGTGGGCATGGTAGCTCACCACAACCTCAGACTCAGGCTGCCGGCACCCCGCTGCCTCAGCCTCCAAAAGCTGCTGGGATTATAGGCGCTGCTGCCAGGCTGGGTTTTTCCATTTTTTTTCATGAGTCGGGGTCTCACTGTTGCTCAGGCGAGTCGCGAACTCCTGAGCTCAAGCAATTCTCCCTCCTCAGCCTCCCACAGAGCTGGGATTACAGGCGTGAGACACCGCGCCTGGCAGATGCCATCTCTTTAAAAAAAAAAAAAAGAAAGAAAGAAAGAAAGCCAGGCTGGGCATGGTGGCTCACACCTGTAATCCCAGCACTCTGGGAGGCCAAGGCAGGTGGATTGATTGACCTCAGAAGTTCAAGACCAGCCTCAGCAAGAGTGAGACCCCCATCTCTAAAAATAGCTGGGTGTTATGGCAGGCGCCTACAGTCCCAGCTACTTGGGAGGCTGAGGCAAGAGAATCACTTAAGCCCAAGAGTTAGAGGTTGCTGTGAGCTGTGATGCTACAATACTCTACTGAAGGTGACAAAGTGAGACTGTCTAAAAAAAAAAAAAAAAGCCATATGCCTACCTGACACTAAAAAGTCCATAGTGACTAACATGCTGCCCTTCTTGTCTAGGTTGGGAGTCTGGAGCCCAGAGCCCCATATTCTCATCCCTGTGCCCCTATAACCTCATCTCACAAAAGTGCTATCACCTGGCTTCTTTGCTCCTGAAATTTCCCAGACAGGCTTCCTACCTCAGGGACTTTGCATATGTTGTTCCCTCTGCTCAATACACACTGCCCCCAGCTCTCTTCATACCTGCCTCCTACTCATTAGTCTTGTCCCAATTATCAATGTCATATCCTCCAGGGAGTCCTCCCTGGACCTTATAAGGGAGCTTTTGGTACTCCATCTTTGCCATATCTCATTGCTTCATAACCCTGAGTGTTAGCTGAAACCATCATATTCCTTAATTTGTTTGTGTGTTTCTCATGTCTCTCACACTAGAACAACAGCCCCACAGGGCAGGAATATTTGTCTGGTTTATTCACTGCCATGTCCCCAGTGCCCAGCACATAGTAGGTGTTCAATAAATGATATATCCATGACCATTAACTTTAATGGAAGCATTTTCTTTCTTTCTTTCTTTCTTTCTTTCTTTCTTTCTCTCTCTCTCTCTCTCTCTCTCTCTCTCTCTCTCTCTCTCTCTTTCTGACAGAGTCTCACTTTATCACCCTTGGTAGAATGCTATGGCGTCACAGCTCACAGCAACCTCCAACTCCTGGGCTTAAGCGATTCTCTTGCCTCAGTCTCCCGAGTACCTGGGACTACAGGCGGCCACCACACGCCCAGCTATTTTTTTGTTGCACTTTGGCCAGGACCGGGTTCGAACCCACCACCCTCGGTATATGGGGCCAGCGCCTCATTGGCGGCACCCTAAGTTTAAATTTTTAAATAGGGAGTGTCTAGGAAGCCCCGAAAAGGTGACATATGAGTAAGGACTTGAAGGAGGTGAGGGACGTTAAATTCCTACCTCACCCATTAGACATAGGGCCAAAACCACGTCCTTGTCTTCCTTTCACTCCTGAGCCCTGAACTCTGCACCAGCGCCTGGCAGGTGGTTCTCTCTGCACTGATGCGGGGTAAAGATAGGAGTGGGGGCATTGGGCATGATTTGGGGGTACAGAGCCGGTCCCCGCGTGCACTCACGTCCTGCAGCAGCTTCTCCAAGTTCTCCTGCAATTCGTAGAAGTAGACGGTGGTGATAAGGCCGTCGCGGGACTTGGTCAGACAATCCCGGGCCAGCTCGATGATCTGGTGGTGGATGAAGCTGAGCACGCCGTCGGCCAGCGGCAACACGCTGTCCGGCTCGTAGGAGCGGGTGAAGTCGCGCAGTTTTTCTTCCATCTGCGCAGTGGCCTGCGGGAGGGATGGAGGCAAGGCGGGAGTGCCAGCGTCGGGTTGGGCCCGGAGGCTGCAGCCACCCGGAGCCTGCGCTGCGCGCACCGGCCGCCAGGAGGCGCGCGGGGCTAAGGCGAGCGAGAGTCCCCGCCGCCGGGTCTCCCCACCACCGCCGGGAGCCCCGACTTACCTTGGGGAACCTCTCTTTGTAGACATGGTTCATCATCACGATCTCGTTGTCGTAGGAGGAGGGGGATCGCCCCGGGCTGTGGGGAACAGAATCCCATCCTATTAGGCCCCCTGCCTCCGAGCCCACTTTATTCGTAGGGACAAGTCCTCAGACCGCCCCGTGGGAGCGCGGGAGGGGGTTGCCTGCCCACCTGAGGCTCCGGGAGCGGGGCCGTACCGCCGGGGAGCGGCGACCGCCATCCTCATCCGTGATGCTCTCGGTACTGCCGAAGTGTTTGGAGAGGAAGTGGAGTTCGTCCACCGTGGGCTGGTAAGGCAGTTGGTGCAGGCGCTCCTGGGAGGAGCAGGATGACTGCGAAGAGGGGCGGTCCTGAGTCAGAGCCACCGCGGACCCCCAGAGCTCGACGCTGGCCTGGGACTCCAGGGGCTAATGGGCTGCTTGGCAAGATTAGTATCCGGACCAGATTTTAAATCCTTAGATTCCAGGGCCCTGGTTGGGACTCCTGGCCACAGACAGGTGGCCAGGGATAGACACAGATGGGGACAGTGACACAGACATGGATGTGGTCAGAGAGAATGTGTTAAAACCTGAGTCAAGTCGTGGCCCTCCGCTGATCATAAACGTCCATGGCTCCCACCTGACACAGGATGAACACCCGAATCCTGCCAGACCCCAAGGTCCTGCTCTATCTGTCTCTGCCTTCCTGCCATCACCTGTTTACCCCCAGCTTGCTTGCTGTGCTCTGGCTTGTCATCCTTGAGGGTCCTTGAACAAGCCAGGCCTTTACACTGGCTGTTCCCTCTGCTTGGAACATATCTACCATGGATTACTCCACTTACTTCAAAGTTTTGCTTAAATAACACCCCTCAAAGAACCCTCTGAAGACACACTTTTTTTTTTTTTTTTTTTTGAGACATAGTCTCACCACGTCACACTCGGTAGAGTGCCCTGGCATCACAGCCCACAGCAACCTCTAGCTCTTGGGCTCAAGCGATTCTCTTGCCTCAGCCTCCTAAGCAGCTGAGACCACAGGTGCCTGCCACAACACCTGGCTATTTTTGTCAGGCTTGAAAACGCCACCTTAGGTGTGTGTGGCTGGCGGCTCTGAGCCACACTCAGCACTCTTCATCCCAATCCTGTCTTGTCTTCTCCTGCTTTATTTCTCTCCTGACTGAGTTACTATATCTTTTGGGGTTTTTTTTCTTTTGTTTTGTTTTTTTGAGACAGTCTCACTTTGTCACCCTTGGTAGAGTGCTGTGGCTTCATAGCTCACAGCAACTTCAAACTCCTGGGCTTAAGCAATTCTCTTGCCTCAACCTCCCGAGCAGCTGGGACTACATGCTCCAGCCACAACGCCCAGCTATTTTTAGAGATGAGGTCTGGATCTGGCTCAGGCTGGTATCCAACCTGTGCTCAGGCAATCCACCCACCTTGGCCTCTGAAGTGCTGGGATTACACAAACCACTGTGCCCAGCATCTTTTTTTTTTTTTTTTTTAAGAGACATGGTCTCCCTCTGTTGCCCAGGCTGAGGAGCATTGGTGAAATCATAGCTCACTGCAGCCTCAAACTCCTAGGCTCAAGCAATCCCTCTGCTTCAGCCTTCCGGGTAGATAGGATTATAGGCCAATGCCACCAGAGCTGGCCAAACTTTGAATTTTTTTGTAGAGACAGGATCTTTCCCAGGCTGGTCTTGAATTCCTGGCTTCAAACTATCCTCCCAAATCTCCCTCCCAAAAGACTTGGACTACAGGTGTGAGCAACCACACTTGGCCTATGTCTTTATCATGTATTTGTTATTGATACCTCCTACTCAAGGGCAAAGACTGAGTTTTGGCTGGTTGGCCCTCCCTGCTTAGACACAGATCTACAAAATCAGTGGAGAGACAGTACATCCATTTGATTCTGCCTGCAGTCAGAATGATCTTTTTATTTATTTTATTTGTTCATTTATGCATTTATTTATTTTGAAACAGAGTCTCACTCTGTTGCCCTGGGTAGAGTGCCATGGCATCATCATAGCTCACAGCAATCTCAAACTCTTGGACTCTTGCCTTAGCCTCCTGAGTAGCTGAGACTACAGGCACCCACTGCTCTACCCAGCTAGTTTTTCTATTTTTAGTAGAGACAGGGTCTCGATCTTACTCAGACTGGTCTCTAACTCCTGAGCTTAAGCAATACACCTGCCGTGGCCTCCCAGAATGCTAGGATTATAGATGTGAGCCCCCACGCCCAGCCAGAATGATCATTTTGAATATCATATTACTCCTCTGCTTAAAATTCCATTCCATGCATATTTATTTTCTTTCTTTCATTCTCTTTTCTTTTCTTTCAAGACATGGTCCCCCGGGTGGCACCTGGGGCTCAGTGAGTAGGGCACCAGCCCCATATATCGAGGGTGGCAGGTTTGAACCCAGCCCTGGCCAAACTGCAACAAAAAAATAGCTGGGAGTTGTGGCAGGCACTTGTAGTTCCAGCTACTCAGGAGTGTAAGACAAGAGAATGGCCTAAGCCCAAGAGCTGGAGGTTGCTGTGAGCTGTGACACCATGGCAATAAAGTGAGACTCTGTCTCAAAAAAAAAAAAAAAAAAAAAAGGCATGGTCTCCCTTTGTTTGGAGTGCAGTGGCATGATCATAGCTCACTGCAGCCCTAAACTCCTGGATTCAAGGGATCTTCCTGCCTCAGCCTTTAACTGGTACCACAGGTATGCTCCACCATGTCCAGTCCATTTTTAAAAAATTTTAATGATGGGCAGTTGCAGTGGCTCATGCCTGTAATCCTAACACTCTGGGAGGCCAAAGCATGTGGATTGCTTGAGCTCAGGACTTCGAGACTAGCCTGAGCAAAAGCGAGACCCCGTCTCTACTAAAAACAGAAAAACTGAGGCAATAGAATCGCTTGAACCCAAGAGTTGGAGGTTGCTGTGAGCTATGACTCCATGGCACTCTACTCAGGGTGACAGTTTAAGACTTGATTATATATATAATGCACACTATCTAGGACCTATATAGAACCACAATTTCAAACAGTTCAAAAAAGTTTGACACAATTTAATGTAAAGCCATTCTATGGCTCCCCTACTGGATTTAGAATAAAATCTCCCTCTTTGCCCTGGCCTATGAGCCCCCAAATAATCAGGATTATCACCTCTATTTCTTCTCCAACCAAAGGTTCCAGCCACACAAGGCTAATTTCAACTTTCCAAATGTGGCAAGTTCTCTGTGGCTTCTGAGAGCAGACTTATGCTGTTCCACCTCCCTGGAACACCCTCTCTGCCTCTTCCATCTGCTAGACTCCTGCTAATCTTTTGTCTTGGCTCCTCCAGGAAGCCTTCTGTGATTCCCTCCATCTAAGTCACTTGCCTCTCCTCTGCTGTTGCCTTGTCTTGTGCTTCTCCCACCAAAACTCTGACCACCCTGTATTGTAAATGCTTTCTTACTGGTCTGTCACCCCCCACAAGGGCTGCATGAATCTTGACATTGACTCAGGTTACAGAGTTCAGCCACCATATTTATCTCATGACAAATGTCTGCTGAACATCGTGCCAAGAGATAAACGAGTGAACAGGGAACATAGGTAGAAAAGAGGGCAGATGGAGAAAGACTTTGGGTATTGCACAGGACAAGCAAATGGGCTGTGGGTGAAAGCTATGGCCTGTCCTTGGCCAGCTGGTGACACTTGGGCAAATGGCTTAAATTGCTCAGCCTTAATGTCATCATCTGTGAGTCAGACATGAGCAGGAGCCCTACAGAGATGTGTTGAGAGCAGAGAACAGAGCTTTGTGGAGGGTGGGGGATACCGTAATTCACTAATAGATGGACCAATGGACATCCTTGAAGGACTCAAAAACCCAACCTGTCATTAAGTCCAGCCTGGACTGATGGCTTGGGTGTGGGCCTTCAGGTGGAGGATACCCTGCAACTCCTATCTCCCATCCACCCACCCACCCACCTGCCACACTCACCGAGACAGTGGAGCTGGGTGTGTTGGTGCCATAGCCAGATGAAGGGAGTGAGGCCAGAGACCAACGGCGTCCGTCTGCCCTGGAAGCCAGCCAAGATGCTCAGAGTTCACCATGTTCCCTGGTTCCCCACTCTTTGTAGAGTAAGGGAAGCCACTGGCCATTGCAAGGGAATATATCTGTATTCAAAGACTCCTTAAGGCCCTCAAAGTCAAGTTTTAAAAAGGAAGTCTTTCAGCTAGGCACCAGGGACTTGGAATGAGGATCCCACTCTCTTGTCATCCCATGCCTAACAAACCCTCCAGTGTGGAAATGAAGGAGGACTAGAAAAGCCCACCCCAGGAAGTTACCCCAGAGGAATGCCAGAAATCTCCCCTGGTGAACTTCCCATGGGAAAGCTGTCTGAGTGAAACCCATTGAGACTTTTCAGAGAATAAAGGTCTCTCCCTCCAACACAACTCTGACACACGGTCCAGTGGCCTTCCCCCTCAATGCACACAGACACAATCTCTCTCAAAGTCACACTCAAGAGTGTTAGTGTGACCACTGTGTGAGGTTCACATACTGACATAAACACATTCACATTTCACACACACACACACCTGTATTCACTGTCCCATCTGTGAACCCAAATATTACACTCTTACACACTAACAATCACACACACAAACCTGTCATACATTCATGTATAGACACATACACTTACTTAGACCTAACACACGCACTGTAACACACACAGAGACACACAGTCACCCACACATTTTTTCACATTCACACAGATACACATTTCAGACACTGTTACTACAGCCACACACTCATTCATAATCCCACACAGGTGCACAGGTATGTCTCCACACTTGTTATATATATTCACACACATTTACAATCCTATATACACATGTTCATACTTGAACACTGACACACATTCTCATAGATGATTGCGCAGGCATCATACATTCACAATCTCATGCAGTCACATACATCTGCACCAGCACACAGATTGCATGGTCACACACTCCACATAGTGGACTTGTTCCCTACTCTGTCCTCCAGCAGTGGGCTAGCTCAGGCCTCCCTAGATGCAGATGAATACTCAGGGCCAGTCCTAGAGACCTTTCCTGGCTTCCTCTTGACCTCAGCTAAATTTCACAATCAAGGGGAGCTTCCCCATGATCCCCAGGGTGTCGGTTTCTGTCCCCACAGCACCCAGTGACTCTCACCCCACACCCTTTGTCTTTTTTTTTTTTTTTTTTTGAGACAGAGTCTCATTATGTTACCCTCGGTAGAGTGCTATGCCATCACAGCTCACAGCAACCTCAAACTGTTGGGCATAATTGATTCTCTTGCTTCAGCCTCCCAAGTAGCTGAGACTATAGGCACCCGCACAAAGCCTGGCTATTTTTTTGTTGCAGTTGTCATTGTTGTTTAGCAGGCCCAGGCCGGGTTCGAACCCACCTGCCTCGGGTGTATATGGCCAGCGCCCTAGCTGCTGAACCACCTTCATCAGTATTTGATCTCCATTTTCTGGCCTGCCTACCTCTCTGGACTCTGAGGGTAGAGACGAAATATCATCCACCCCATATGCCTGGCTCCTAGAACACACCAGGTTTCCTTTTTCCTTTCTTTCTTTTTTTTTAATGCAGTTTTTGACTGGGGCTGGGTTTCAACCCACCTCCTCCTGTATATGGGGCCGGCGCCCTAACTTCTTTGAGCCACAGGCACTGCCCCAACATACCAGGTTTTCAAACATTGCTTTCAGAATGAATGAGTTCAAAGAAAAATCGATCTGCTAACCCCCCCCCCCCGTGACTCCCACAAAGTTTCTCCAAAAATCACCAGAGGGACCTCTTTGCCTCTCTCAGTTTCAATAGTGAAATTTAGCTGAGTGCAAGAGGAAGGCAGGATAGGGCTCTAGGATTGTGCTCCCTCCAGAAAATTCGTTTAAGAACACTCCAGAAACCCTCTGAGACCTAGGAAGAAAACCTGAGATTCCGCCTCTTGGACCCTTTAGAAATCTCCATAGTCGCCCTCCCTCACCTAAGTGACCAAGACTCCCTAGATGGACATCCAGCAGTCTGCGCTTGCGCACCTCATCTTGGCTACCCTGTCGTGTTGCTATGGAAACATCCGGCCATGAGCCCAGGGCTTGGGAGCCCTAGACCCCGGGCCCAAAGCGCATGCGTTTTAGCACCACCTCAAAGGAAGCTCCTCCCTTTCTATTCCAGATCAGCGATTTGCCCCGCTTCTTTATGGGCCCCTCCCGGAAGGCTGGACGATTTTTTTCTGCTGGGACCTTGAGGCACTCGCGGGTCCCTTCAGAACCTGGCTCGGTGCAATTAGGAGAACAGATAGCGGCCTAGACGGTGGCTGGGAAGGATCTGGCCAGGGTTCTGGGGCCCTGGGGAGGAGGGACTCACCTTCGGGAGGAGGCAAATGAGAAGTGGGCGGGGGTGTTGGGGGAGAAGTTGCGAGGACTGTCCAGGGGACTGCTACCTGTGGCGGAAAGGAGGAGCTTTAGACCAAGGTTGGGGAGCAGTCTCACCAGACCTCATGATCCCTAAAGTGGGTTGCGAACAGCAGCGGGTCCTGTCTTTAGCTCACCTCTGCCCAGTATGGGTAAGCCACGCCCCTTCAACAGTGGACCCACCTCTCTAAACTTTCTAGGCCCGCGTGAACTCTGCCAGCTAATGCGTGTCCCTAGGCATGCCCACACAATGATGGCCCCGCCCTTTATCCAGTCCGGGTCTGTCTTTATCAAGACTCTGCCTCTCCCGCGAATTAACCACGCCCCTCTCCTGTGGCGCCCGCCTCCTGTAGTCTGATCCGAGTCCATCACTGGTCTCACCTAGGTGGCCTGGCAGAGGGGAATGGGGTCTCGGCAGCGTGGGCGAAGTGCTGGTCAGGATGAGGCTTTTCCGATTACTGGTGCGGCAGCTGCGGGGAAGGCGAAGCAGGGGGGCTGGACCGGGCCGCAGCTCAGTGAATCCTTAAGCCCACCCAACGGCCTCCCATCTCAGATCCCAGTTTGTCTCCCATCCGTGTGTACTTGGAGGTGCCCCCGGAGGACTTTTCCGGGGAGAATGTGGCGGAGGCCGTGGGAAGACTGTATATGGTAGGGGATGAGCACGTGACATGAGAAATTCTCATGTAAATCTTGTGAGGTCACAGTGTCAATCACCATGTGATAGCCTCAAAGTCTAGGTGACACTATCGGTAATGAGAAATGTCTGTGTATCCTTCAGTATGTGCTTGATATTCACTGTATATATTCACGTGTGGCATTTACTGTGTGAATTCAACACTGTGTGACACTATTCTAATGTGATGTCATGTGTGACACTCCCTGAGTTTACCTTACGTGACACAGCTTGTGTATTTGTCTGTCTGTGTGACAGTCTGAAACACCACTTGTCTAGGATTATGCGTGCTTTAACACGTGCATGAAGCGTGATTTCTGCAATATGTATCTATGTCTTTGTGTAGCATTCTGAGTCTGAGATGCTGTCCCTCTGTTTGCGTATGACGTTCACCATGTGTGTCCATGTGTGGCATCTTCTATGTGAGTTTAACATCCTGTGATATTGACATATGCGGTGGCATGTCCAAGCGTGCCAAAGCGTATGACATTTTCTGGGTGAGTCTTGTGTGTGTGATAATGCGTGGTTTTGTGTGTTTCTCTGTCTCTGCAAGATTTCCTGCATCTGTTTATACTGACGTCAGTGTGACACAGTAGGTGACATGCCTAGATAAGACATCATACCTTGTTACATTGGTTAGTGCCTGAAGTGTCATTCTCACACATGCATCTGTGTGCATTTCAGATGGCATCATTGTGTGTGTGGATCTCTATGTATGTGACATCTTACTATGTGTACACGACGATGCAGTGCCTGTGGGTTTTCGAGTTCCTGTGTGTGGCACTAGGGGCTGCCCCTGTGCGTCTGTGCATGGCTCTGACCTGTGGTAGATGCATGGCTGGGTATGCATGGCGCCTACCAGTGTATCTGGGCCACTAGGGCTGTTGTGTGTGTATGTGTGTGAGATTTATGTCCTGCGTGATGCTGTGTGTCACTATTTTCAAGGTGGGGCTGTGTTCTTGAGGGAGGCTCTGTGCTATGATTAACCCCCCTCCCCATTTTTCTAACCTTCAGGATATCAGTCTCCCTCCCAAAGAGGGAGCCCCCAGCCACTCTGTCCCTTCACCCTCAGCCACAGTGACTGAGCATATTAGTGTCCAGGAGTACGAGGCATGCGGGTGGGGGAAGCAAGGCTGCAGCTATTGTTCTGAGGGTGCCAAGTCCCCAACCCTTCCTTTTTCCCCCTACCCCCACCAGGACTCTAGAACCCGTAGCGCCAGCAGACAAAGGCGCCGCAACACCCCACTCTGGCGCAACCCCCTCCCCCGCCGCTGTCCTTTACAGCAGGCAATCCCCCAGACTTGGCCCACACAGCCCCCATTCAACTCTATCTCCGGCGGGAAGTCGCAGCACGGGCACCTCTGGCGCAGCTGGACCGGGCGCAGCATCCCGGGCCCCGCCCTGCGGCAGCAACCGGAGGGATGGCATTGCGGGGAGGGCTGGGACAGGGTCTAGGGGGTCAGGAGTCTACCTCTTGGTGCGGCGGAACATACTGCCGCCGGGGAAGGAGGGCATCGAGAAATTGGAAAGCGCGGTCCAGAGAGAGTCAGACATGACCCGGCGGCGGCGACATGGTGGCAGGTGCGGCAGCGGCGGCGGCAGCGGCTCGGGGAGCAAGCGCGTGGGGCGGAGGCTGGAGCCGCAGCGGGCAGGGGAGGAGGGCAGGGGAGGGGAGGGCCCTGCGGCTGCCGCCCACCAGGAGGGGGCGCTGCTGTTTGCCGGCGCGCCAGGCCCCGCCCGCACGCTTGCCTGGCGCCCCCACCCGGGTGCAAGAAGAGGCGTTAAGCCCCGCGCGTCTCTCCCTGAGGCTCACCTGCTGCTTTTCCGGGGCAGGGGCAAATCCTTCTGGAAGGCAAATGGGCAAAAGGAGAGAGGTCAGCGTAGACCTGCAATCGCTGCCCTCAAACCCTCTCAGCTTCCTGCAGGAGCAGAAACAGGGTGTGACAGACCTCTCTGGCATCCTTACCTTCACCCTTGGCCATGCGCTGAGGTCCCAGCTCCTAGGAGGAGACTGTCCCAGGGTGATTCTTCCCCCAACCCCCAGAGACCAGCACAGGGCCAAGTAAGCAGAAGGAACCCCATATAGGGCACGTAAGTTGACATCTCGGTGTGTGTTTGTGCAAATGAAACAGGAATCTTTATCTGAAAAATATCTCTTAAGCACTTAGTAGGCACTGGGGGCAGCAATGAATAAGACAGAAGTTCCTGTCCTTTGGGGGACTAGCATTTAGAGGGGGAACCAGACACTAAACAAGATTAATGTAGAAGTGGGGTGAGATAAACTTTGATAATATGTGCTGTGGATAAATTTAAACAGGGTGATGTGATGGACAGTGGCTGGGATGGAAACATGATCAGAGAGGGATTCTCTGTGGAGGTGACTTTTAAGTTGGTTGCTGAAAGATAAGAGCTATCCATAAGAGGATCTGTGAGAACAGCATTCTAGGTAGTGAGAACCACAAAGGCCAAGGCCTGGAGTCAGGAATGAGCTTAGCATGCTCAAGCATGAAAGGCTTAATGAATGAATGACTCCTCTACATCCCAACAAATATGCTTCACTCCCAGTAATTTTCACAGAGTCAGGGAGTGTAGCTAGTTGGGGTAGCTAAAAGCTGATAGGTGGTCAGGTGGTCTTTTTCATTAATAGCAATGATAATGATTAGTAGCTATTAACTTCTTTTTATTGAGACACAGTCTCACTTTGTCACCCTCTGTAGAGTGCTGTAGTGTTATAGCTCACAGCAACCTCAAACTCTTGTGCACAAGCGATTCTCTTGCCTCAGCCTCCCTAGTAGCTGGGACTCCAGGCACCCGCCACAATGCCCACCTATTTTTTTTAAAAATGTTGTTTAGCGGGCCCAGGTCCAGTTCAAACCCACCAGCCCCAGTGTATGTGACTGGCATCCTAACCACTGAGCTACAGGTGCCCAGCTTATTAACTTTTTTTTTGAGACAAAGCCTCACTCAGTCATCCTAGGTATAGTGTCATGGCGTCATAGCTCACAGCAACCTCAAACTCTCCAAGCAAGCAATCCTCTTGCCTCAGCCTCTGGAGTAGCTGGGACTACAGGTGTCTGCCACAACACCAGCCTATTTTTCTATTTTTAGTAGAGATGGGGTCTTTCTTTGCTCAGGTGGGTCTTGAACTCTTGAGATCAACCAATCCTCAGCATCCCAGAGTGTTAGGATTACAGGCATAAGCCACCATGACTGGTCAATGGATATAAACTTTTATGTGTCCACATTTGAAGGTCATATTTCATTTGTCAAGCACTTGGGAAGTCATTAAAGGTATCAGGAGTTAGAGGGTCTTGGTTCTTCTTTGAGGAAAGCAATGAGGACAGAAAGCACCACCCTGCAGCCAGTTTTGTATCCACAGGCTGAGGTTAGGTGGGGCTGCAGGTGGAAAGATTGAGGGAAGAATTTCAAAAGGCCTTTGGAGGGGACACCAAACAGAAATAATCCTAGATTATTTCTAGGATCTCAGAAAGAGGAAAGCTTTGGGTTCAAATCTCAAATTTGACTTTTGTGACCCTGGCAAATGCCCTTCCAATAATCCCAAGTCTCCTAGAAAATTCTGTGATATGATGCAGGTGCCCAGCACCTTAGCAAGATGATTAGCATACAGTAAGTGCTCAATAAATACTAAGTAATGGGAACATGCTGCAGAGAAGGGAATGGGCCAGAGGGTCCTCCCACTACCATATACAAAAGACAGGCGTATGGGAGGGCCAAAGGGCAGCCTTGCTCTCCCAAGCCACGGGTGACTGATAATCCATGCCAGGTTTTCCCTCTGTCATTGTAGGATTGGCAGTGAATGATCTGCAGCTTGGGGTGACTGACCACGTTGCGCGTCCGCAGTGGCTCCAAAGAAATCAAGACCTGGATTTTCTAGCCACAGACCCCTGGGCTTCAGCTTTCTAGAGTAAGTCTTTGAGGGGGTATCTTTAAGTACCACTAGAAGACGTCCTCCAACTCAGCCCCATCCGCTAGCGCCTCCAAACATTCTAGGGTTAAAGAAAGGGGCAAACTGAAGCGGCATAAGTTAGGATCCTTGAGGTCAGTGTAGACAGACACTACTTCCAACCCCAGCTGCAGAGCTGTTCTGCCAAGTGGATTCAGTTTCTCCCCGGGATTAATGGACATGGCATTCGAACTCTGGGTGTTGTGCGGATATACAATTGCAGACAGGGCATTCGAACTCTGGATGTTGTGCGTATATACAATTCCTACTGCACACAGGGGACTGTCTGGCGTTCAGCAGTGATGAGACAGCTCCTAAGAGATCGCACCAGTGTGTATGTGTGGAGGGTGTATCTAGGCAGCAAAGTGGTTAACTCTGCCAGAAGGGAAGAGGTTGAGACTGGACTCCGGCGAGAGTCTCCCTGTCTGGAAGCACTATTGGGTTGGTTAAGTAGATGAACAGAAGACTCCTTGATTGGGGATGGGGCCTTCAACCAGACTCTGGAGTACCGGGTGGCGCTAAGCCAATAGGAGTCGACGCTCGCCCGGAGGGCGGGGACGCACCTCATGCAGGCCACACCCCTTTCCGCCCTTTTTTTTCGGGGACCCGACGGCGCGGACTCCGTCTGGCAGCTCCAGAACTTGTTCTAGTTTTGCCACGACTGCCTCCCTTTTTTCAGAACCTATTCTCCTAACCTAGTCCTGGAAGGGGGAGAGAAACTGGGGAGAACTTCAGAGACCGGTCCACTTGGGCTTTGTTTTAAAGCAAATTAGCTTTCCAACCTATATCTGGCTCTAGCATTGTCCAGAAACCTGAAAGTCCTTCTTGACGTCTGATCACCTTTTTTTTTTCCTGCTGCATTAACCAATCACCACTCCCCTTGGTCTCCAAACTCAAGAATGGTGGATTAGGGGAGTCTAGACATGCTGGAGGCCTTAAGTAAGGATTTGGATTCTCTTCTTTTCCCAAATTCTTTCCCCAAATTCCCAAGAGTGAGTCTGGACACATTCTTGGATTTACCTAAACCCCAGGTTACCAAGCCTAGGGCTGAGTCCGAGGGACCTCTCAGAAGGGTCGACCTGAGGCAGGCTGTAGTGTGGCTATGCCTTCAACACTTTCCCCTCTGCCGTCAGTTTGGAGGCAACACCAAACCTCCGTTTTAACCTCAGCCAAAGGCACGAGCAGGGGACTCTTCTCAGCCTCACAATCCTTCCCTCACACCTGAGAGATGGGAGCTCCTGACGCCTGAGTTTGCCCCCGCCTTCTCCACACTCCACAACAATCCTCAGTGTCCCACTCCGTTCAGTGGACCCACGTCTCCTGCGCCTGCGCAGCCTCTCGACCAGCATCTTCTTAGGCTGCAAGGAGCTAAAAATCGCTCCCGCCCACCTACAAGCTGGGCTGGACTTGAGGATCATGGGGGGTAGGGGGCGTTATAGTGGAGGGGGTAGAATGAAGAGTTGAGGACGCTGTCTAGGTGCCTGTCCAATTAGGGCAGTAGGAAGGACCCTGGTGGCCAGGCAGGTGCATGGAGGGAGCAGGGCATCCCAAGCCTCTCAAAGGGGCTCCTGGGGTGGTGAGGGGCGAGGCTGCGGCACAAACATGTTTATTGCTGCAGTGGCGCTGGTGGCCCCGAGGGGCGCGAGCCCTGGGGCAATAACTTTGGTCTGCACCCCCTCATCCCCAGCCTGGCCAGGCGCCAAGACGATGACTTTGGCCCCAGCCTCTTTCCCTTCGGGCAGGCCAGGAGCCCCGTGGGCTACCCTCGAGGGGGAGCGGTAGGCTGCACCACCTGCCATCAGCTTCCAGGATCGCCGGGCGGCGCCTGAGGGGCGGGGTTCCCAGTGCGGCGGGACGTGCGGCTACCACGTTCCCCGCGGGTAGCGCCCGGAGGCCGTGGGAGGGACGCCCCAGTCGACCCCAGCCTAAGTTCTCCCGCCTCCTGTCCAGCCCCGCCCCAGGGCGCCGACTCGGTCCCCTCTACCCGCGGCCCGAGCTGCCGCGTACCTGCAGCCTCCGGCGGCGAATCAGGCCCGAATCGTCCATGGCGGCAGCGGCAGCGGCTTCAGCCCTGGGGAGGGAGGAGGGAGGCGGCGGCGGCGGCAGCGGCGGCGGGAGGAGGGGGGGAGGGAGAGAGTGCGAAGCCGCGGGGACCGCGGCGGCGGCTGGCGGGGGGGCGTGGTGGGGGCGGAGCGAAGTGGGGTGGGCCCCGCGCCGTCACTGCGTCTGGGCGCGCGAACCTGGCCTCGGCCACAGCTGCACGCGCTGGAGGGAGGGGGTTGGCGGGGGTGGAGCCTCCAGACGCCCTCGTGGGAGCCAAGCTACAGAGAGACCCCTATGAAGAGAGACAGTCCCATGGTAGACCCCCCACTCAAGAAACACAAGGGAGAGACATTCTCTCTGAGATATATTTCCCATCCAGATATTCCGCACCCCCGGACCCTGTTGGGAAAACACATTTCCAGGGGGAGATAGTTTCAACAGGGATGCCCACTCCAATCAAGAACCCCCACCCCACCCTGAAAATCATTCCTGAGAGAGAAGATCTTTGGGAGGTAATATTTATTCTCAACAGCCTCCCTCCCCGTTAGGAGAGGCATTCCCACAGAGAAAGGTCCCATAGGTGACATTTCACATGGAGACCCCGGGAAGATGCCTCCAACTAGTGACCTCTAGGAACCATATTCTCTATGGGAAATTTTCCCCACGCACAAGACCACATCACAATAGATACCTTCTTACAGAGTGACATTTTCACGGAAAAGACCTATCTTTAGGGGAGATGCTCCCTCAGAAAAACATTTACATACATGTATGTGCATATTGCGCCCCACAACCCCGGCGATCAAAGCCTCCTTAGAGAACGCAGCAGCCCCTCTAGGAAGCCCTCCTTCAAGGACAAGATTAAGGAACCAGAGCGGGTCGGCTGTATTTATAGGAACGATTAGGTAGTTGGAGGGGAGGGGGTAAGTGAGGCGATTTTCAGCACCCAGCAACCCCTCCCCAGTGTTTACACAGCTAAAGCCAAACAGGTCATGCTTCCCGGAGTTAGAGAGGAGAGTGTCCGAGACCAGTCCACTCCAGTCTTGGAACTGGGCACAGAGCACAGAAGTGCTTCCCAAGGGTCACCGCCCCAAGGCCCTGGAGGGAATCAGTCACTGTGCGAGAGCGACCCCTGCTGGAGATGGGGACGATAGCGAGAACAGGGTCTGGGCTTTCCTGGAGAACTTGTTACCTCATCTCCGCACCTTTGCGAGTTATCTCTGTTTGTATCTCTTTATAAGTGTTTATCAGCGTGTTTTTGTTGCCATATCGCTCAGTGCGTTGCTCGAACTTATCTTGGTCCACGATCCGGGTTCCTCTCTCATCAACCCTTGTCACATCGACTCCACGGGAGCTCTCCGTGGTGCTGGCCTGCTGCACTCCTGTCCGCGGTGCTGAAATCCAAACTCAGGGTGGGGGGCTGAGGTCAGGAGAGAGGAAGTGGTGCGGGAGGTCTGGGGAAAGGCATAGCCCAGAACACGTCTGACTCGCAAACACCCACTTGCTCTCAAGATGGGCCAGGGGAATGCTAAGTCCAGAAGTTCTTGCTTGCTATTGCCTCCAGGATATCACTGGGTGCCCACAAAGGGACCTAGAGACAGTATCTATTGATTCATTCACTTATACACCACTTACAGAGGAACTATGTGTGGAAGGTAGTGTTTTGGGATCTTGGGGACACCCGATAAGGAAACAGACAAAAACTCTGCCTTACCCTGAGATAGGAGCAGATTTGTGGTAGTGGTCAGTGTTCACAAATTCACATTCATGCTCTACAACCACAGACACATGCACACTTTGCAAATACATGGACATTGACATACTCTGCAACAGACACACAATCACATATTCAAACACACTCTGAACACACATATTCCATAAACACGGACCCACATGCTTACACATACACACAAAACCTATTGTACATATTTGCAAACACTCAGCAAACACAAACACATATGCCTATAAACTCACACTCTAAAAACATACAAACTCATACTTAGGAAATACATACATACACTTGGCAAATGCAAACACCCACAAACACATACAAACACTCAACATAAGCCAGGCATGGTGGCTCAGGAGGCTGAGGAGGGTGGATTGCCTGAGCTCACAAGTTTGAGACCAGGCTAAGCTAAAGTGAGGCCCCACCTCTAAAAATAGTCCAGCGTATGGCAGGTGCCTGTAAACCCAGCTACTCAAGAGGCTGAAGCAAGAGAATCACTTGATCCCAGGAGTCTGAGTTTGCTGAGAGCTATGATGCCACATCACTCTACCAGGGGCAACAAAGTGAGACTCTGTCTCAAAAACAAAATAAAACAAAAACAAAAACAAACACTCAACATGAGCACACCCAAATAGTCCCAAATCCAAGATATGCTTAGTTGTACCCAACACCCAGACACATTTTTCTCTCAACACATAGATGCACACACATAAAAAACTATAAGAATGTTTTTCTCATCTGATTCTCCCCCTAGAATGTCAGCTCTATGAAGACTAAGATTTTCAAGTCTTGTTGATTACTGTAGTACCAGTACCTAGGACATAGTAGGTCCTCAATAAATGTTTGAATGAATGGAAGAATTGAAGGAATATTCACAAAGTATATATATTCACAGACAATACAAAAAGACACAGAAGCATGCACATACACACAGGTTCTGTTCAGCACATGACAACATCCCCATGTTCACTCATGACCAACAATCTTTAATCACTGACTTACATTTTTGCAAGGACACCTACCCTGATCCTACATCCCCCCTCCACAGTTACTGTGACTCTCAGCCTTATTTAGTTGCACACTGGTAACTTGGGACACATACAGTTCTCCTTATCTATTGTGAACACACCCCCCACACAAACACATCCTCAACTGAGAGCATATAAACATACCCTCAACAACACACACAGCTGCAAAAACAAGACACACAGATGCACATAAATCACACAAGCCACACAAACACACCCTCATCTACACACACACAGACACACGCCCCACATAGACACAGAGCTTAAGCCGCAAGCTCAACATAAGAACGAACACATGGATACATACGCAACGGCCCCAAGTCCACCAGCCTTTGGTCAGCAGGAGTGCGGGTGGAGGGAGGGAAGTCCCGCCCTTACATGAAACCACGCCCCTTTCAGCTGCAACTGTATCCTGGACTTGATCCTGAGGTGTCTCAGCAGCCCCTAGATCTCAGCTCAGTTAACAGGTGAGGGGGGGTGGCAGGGGCAGGTGGGAAGGGGCATACAGGCCAAACTTCCCCTGCCCTGGGACTTTTGGACCCCAGTGACAGAACTTGAGTCATGTCATACCAAGTTTGGTCTCACAGGCCCAGCTCTGGGTGATAGTCCCTAAGCCGATTGTGGGCCAAGAGAAGGTGACCGTGAGAGAGGCCAACAGGGATTGAGAGGGAGGGAGGAGGTTGAGCAGAAGAGAGGGGGAAATTACTGCACAGGAGAGAGAAATTGGAAGAGCCAGGACGGTACCCCTGGTTCCAGGGAAAGAAGTGGTCATTTAAAGGCCAACAAGGTAGGAGATCCTGTCAGGTGGAAGGGGGGAGAGCTAGTATGGTCTAAGTTAGGGGGGTGGCACCTGAGCCCAAGGGATGGATGCATTATAGGTCTGATGGGAGGAGGGCTCCTGGGTCAGAGGCAGGCCTGGTGGCCCCTTGGGATTTGAAAGTCCTTGACGATTGTTCAGCCTCCTATTAGCAACCCCTCCCCTATTCTGCCTGGCACTGCTTCCTGGGAATTCAGCAGGAAGATGCCACCCTGAGCTCCCAGAAAGGGACAGCTGAACCTCTGCACTCTAGCTGGATTTTATCTCAGGTGGACATGGCCTGCTGGGGACACATTCAACCCAATGGCCTGGCCTGGGCCCTGCAACTGACCCTGGCATGGATCCTATTGGAGGCCTGTGGAGGGAGCCACACACTCCAACGTAGGTCCTGGGGACACCATGGGCCGGCAACTGATCTGCGCACAGATCAGGTGCACCTGGCAGGTGAGCACCCCAGGCCTTGTCTAACCCCCAAGACCCAGGACCCCCATGCTGCCATGGCAGACCAGAAATTCGTTATGAGAGGGGCTTAGGGTGGCCACCAAGGTAGGCAGCTGGAGCTAGTGCTGAAGAATAATGGATAAGAGTCAGACTTCCTGGGTTCAAATCCCAACTCTGCTGCTTTTGTAGTTGTGTGACTCTGAGAAAATAATTTAATCTCTCTGGGACTCACATGGGCCACTAAAACAGAGGCTATCGGACCCATATCCTGTTATATTTGACATACAGCAGACATACCTCACAGAGGCAGAAAGATTAACCACATGAACACTTAACATCACTACAAGGCACGTGACAAATCATGAGCTGATTATTATAAATGATATACGTTTATTATTAAAACTTTTTAAGTAAAGCTTTATTACTTAAAATATTTGCATTTCAAGTGAATGTCTTTACTTAAATTTTATATTTGGGAGGAATGATCTAACTGGGATTTCCTTTGTTCAGGAAACCCCCAGGCCTCAGTTCCCAAACCTTACCTGAGGATCCAAGACCCCTCCTCAAAGGAGTCCCCTTTGCCAGGATCTTGTTGTCCCTCAGAGATGGACACGCCAGAGGCATCAGGCCCTGGGGTTTCTCCAGAGCGGTGTGAGGAACCGAGCACCGGGTGAGTACAGCACCCCCTAGCATTTAATGTGTACTTTGCCCCAGTTGCAGATCCTGACCCGTCTGGCCCTATCTCCCCCAATAACCAGATGCGAATCCTTCCTGGGACACCTTCAAGTTGCGCTCCGCAGTCGCTTCCGCATGCTGCTATTGGGGATACGCCAGGCGCAACCGCTCTGCCCGGAGCTCTGTGAGGCCTGGTAGGAGAGGCCGGCATGAGGGGAGGGGCCTATGCTTTGGGTAGGGCCTGGGATTCCATTGGCCTGGTGCTTGAAGGAGCGTGGCCTCTCATAGGGGCTCATCTAAGGAATGAGGCTTAGCGTTTTAAGGTGACACAGAAAGGGACAGGACCTTTGAAGATCTCAGCTTTTAAAATTTCAGTGCAGGGTATGGCCTATTGTGGCCTGGGGATTTTTAAGGAGTGGGGTCTTTTATTTATTTATTTATTTTATTTTATTTTTTTGCAGTTTTTGGCCAGGGCTGGGTTTGAACCTGCCACCTCCAGTATATGGGGCTAACGCCCTACTCCTTGAGCCACAGGCGCTGCCCAGGAGTGGGGTCTTTTGATTGAGAAAGAAATTCAGCCAGTGGCTCAGACCTGTAATCTTACCACCCTGGGAGGCTGAGGAGGGAAGATTGCTTAAGTTCAGGAGTTTGAAACCAGCCTGAGCAAGAGCAAGACCCCAGCTGTACTTAAAAAATAGAAAAATTAGCCAGGCATGGTGGTAGGTGCCTGCAGTTCCAGCTACTCAGGAGACTGAGGCAGGAGGATCTCTCTCTCTCTCTCTCTCTTTTTTTTTTTTTTTTTGTTTGAGACAGAGTCTCATTAGGTGGCCCTTGGTAGAATGCCATGGCGTCACAGCTCACAGCAACCTCAAACTCCTGGGCTTAAGCGATCCCCTTGCCTCAGCCTTCCAGGAAGCTGGGACTACAGGCACCCACCACAACACCCAGCTATTTTTGTTGTTGTTGTTGATTAGCAGGCCCGAGCCAGATTCAAACCCACCAGCCTGGGTGCATGTGGCTGGCGCCCTACCCACTGAGCTATGGGTGCCGAGCCAGGAGGATCTCTTGAACCCAGGAGTTTAGGGTGCTGTGAGCTAAGTTGGTGCCTCAGCACTCCAGCCTGGGGGAACAGAGTGAGACTAAGAAAAGAAAAGAATAAGAAAGAAAAAGAGAAGCTAAAAGGGTGGGAAAATGTAAGGTGCTGGCCTGGAACAGATGGTTTGAAGTCTGCAGGGATGAGGACAGTTGAAATAACATGGCCCAGATGGCCTAACTCTGACCTGTGCTTCTAGCTATGCCCTTACCCTTAGCTTCTTCCTAAAAGGTCACAGTCATTCACACTGTATTTTGAATATGCTGCCATTAAAATAATAATCATGAAAACTTTTAAAAGTTAAAAAAAAAAAAAAAAGAAATAACATGGCCCAGGCTAGGCACAGTGGCTCATGCCTGTAATCCTAACAAGCTGGGAGGCCAAGGTGGGTGGATAGCTTGAACTCATGAGTTCAAGACTAGCCTGAGCAAAAGCAAGACCTCATCTCTACTAAAATAGAAAAACTGAGACAAGAGGATCACTTGAGCCCAAAAGTTGGAAGTTACTGTAAGCTATGACACCACAGCACTCTAACCAGAGCAACAGCTTGAGACTGTCTAAAAAAAAAGAAAAAAGAAAAAAAGAAAAGAAATAATATGGTCCAAAGTATTGCTGGAAAGATTTGATGGAATATGAGATATAACTCTAGAGAGACAAGATTTTCAGGGAAGTGGTCCTAAGAGATTGAACCTAGGGGAGAGGCACATACAGAACTGAGCCCGGTTGAGCCAGAGTACCACTAGAATATGGCTGCAGAGCCTTCACTCACCTCTCCACATGCCCTCCCCAGGTTTGCCATCTGTGAAAATGATATGACCTGTGGCTGGACTTGGCTCCCACTCCCAGTTAAAAGGAGCTGTGAACCCAACTGCCGTACCTATGGGCAGGTGAGTGTGGGGCAGAAGAAGAGAGGAGTACAGACTGGCACTCCCAAGGTCCCTGCTCCCACCCTTCTCCTTTTTCACAGCCCAATCTTCCCACCAAGATGTGCCCATAGCCTCTCAAGTGCCCAATGAGTCCAGATTCGCCCTTTCCAAGGGACCATCTCTGCTCTAGCCTGTCCACCGTTTACCCTGTGAACCCAGAGGACTACGTTACCACCTTCAAGGCCCCAGCCTTGGTGTCTCCTCCCCTGCACCTACCCCCACGCTGTTTGGCCCCAGGAACCCAGTAAAAACAGGTGCTCTCCCCCAGGTCCTGAGGCGACGCCCCCTACCAAGAAAGTCCGCCTCCAGCGGGTCTGGACTCCGCCCATTCGAGCCCTAACTCTACCCTTTTACCAGACCTTCGTTGATGGGACGGATCTTTGTCGTTCGGTTCTGGGCCACACCCTGCCAGTGGCCTCTCCTGGCGCCCGTCACTGCCTCAACGTTTCCCTCCCGGTTCTGTCGCATCCAAGACCCCGACAGCGGTCCCAGGAAGCTACCTCCCAGCGTTCCCGCCGCCCTCGCACTTTGATCCTGGAAGCAGCTGGCAGCGGGAGTGGCAGTGGAAGCGGCAGCGGCCCCTAGCGGACGCCTGGCCTTGGATGGGAGATGTAGCCCTTCCCTGGCCCCACCTCTCTCCCTCTCCTTTCTAGTTTTCCAGTAACCTGTCCCTCCTCCCTGTGGCTCCACAGATTTGCCCCTCTCCAGGTTATCTGAAAACAACCCAACTCTTGCTCATTTTCCCCACTCCTCCATGAATAAAGTCACTAGCTAAGAGCACGTGATATGGCTGTTTCTTGGGGAAATGGGTGAGCAGGAAAATTTCAAGCAAGTGACAGGTGTCTCACTTCTAATCCTCAGATCCTAGAATTAGCGATTAATTCATATTAGAGTGTAAATAATGGATGGCCTACATTACCCTGGGGCATTCAGCATGACTCAGAATACCCAGTTACCAGAAATGGGGGTGGGGATGTCAGAAGAGGGGCTGACTAGAATACGGGTTGTGCCCTCCTACTGTGTGCCACCAGGCCTGCCAAGAAGCTGGCTGACTTATATAGTCTTCAACGTACTCACAGCTTTTCCTTATTGTAAGCAGACCCAATATGTCCCTTCTCTTCTCCCATATCCCAGTCTAAGACCTAACACACAGAACTGGACTCATTCAGGATTTCAGCTGTGCACACTGCTCTTAATCCTTCTATCCACAGGTCCTAGGAACACCTCAGTTTCCCCACCTGTAAAACAGGGGCAATGTCCCATTCAGTTCTGTTCAATAGAGCAAGGTTAATGGATACTTTCTGTGTCTCAGGCACTGCACTGGGATGAACAAATCAGGCCCATTCCCTGTCTTCTGGGAAGATGGAATGACAAAAAGAGAGAGGTCTCCCACTGGGGATGATGCAGGCAGGCTTCTTTCAGCTGCTAGAAAAAAAAACCCCAGCTAAAAGTACCTTTAGCCAGAATAGTGATGAAGTTTCAGAAATGGCTGTACCTAGTACTTAAGTTAGAAATCATTGAGGACAGAATCTCCACACCAATAGCAAAGATGGACCAACAAATTCACTATTCCAGTAAAAATGTGCCTATTTATCCAAAAAGGCAGCAAAGGTTCCAGGTTGGCTTGGTAGAACCCTGCCCTCACCCCCAACCCAGGGAAGTTAGGTGTTGGAACTAGCACAAAGGGAAAGGAGTAACACGCAGGGAAGATATAAAGAGATTGGTAGGAATGACACCTTGACAGTATAGTATGTCTACCTCTGTTCATAACCCAGTTCCACCACTTATTCATGCTGTCACTTCACATATGTTGCCTAAGTGTCAGATTGTTTCTTCATCTGTAAAATATGAATAATTTGCAAGGCACAGTGCCTCACGCTTGGAATCCTAGCACTATGGGAGGCTGAAGCAGGATTGCTTGAGCTCAGGAGTTTGAGACCAGCCAGAACAAGAGCAAGATCTCGTCTCTACTAAAAATAGAAAAATTAGGGTTGAGCACAGTGGCTCACACCTGTAATCCTAGCACTCTGAGAGGCTGAGATGGGTGGATCACCTGAGCTCAGGAGTTCAATCCCAGCCTGAGCACGAGTGAGACCCCATCTCTGAAAAATAGCCAGGCACCAGGCATAGTGGCTCATGCCTATAATCCTAGCACTCTGGGAGACTGAGGCGGGTGGATTGCACACAGGTTAGAGACCACTCTGAGCCAGAGCAAGACCCCACCTCTAAAAAAAATAGCAGAGTGTCACCTGTAATCCCAGCTACTTCAGAGGCTGAGGCAAGAGATCGCCTAAGCCCAGGAACTGGAGGTTGCTGTGAGCTGTGGCACTCTACCAAAGGCGATGAAGACAGACTGTGTCTACAAAAAATAAAAAAAATAAAAATAGCGGGGTGTTGTGGCAGGCACTTGTAGTCCCAGCTACTCAGGAGGCTGAGGCAAAAGAATTGCTTGAGCCCAGGTTTGAGGTTTCTGTGAGCTCTGATGCCATGGCACTCTACCCAGGGTGACAGAGTGAGACACTGTCTTAAAAAAATACAATAAAATAAAAATAGGTTCAGCAGCGGTAGCTCAGTGAGTGGGGTGCTAGCTATATACACCAAGGCTGGCGGGTTTGAAAGCCCAGGGTTGCTAAACAACAACTCCAACCAAAAAATAGCCGGGCATTGTGGCACGTGCCTGTGTCCCAGCTCCTTGGGAGGCTGAGGCAAGAGAATCGCTTAAACCTAAGAGCTTGAGGTTGCTGTGAGCTGTGATGCCACAGCACCCTACTGAGGGCAACATGTGAGACTTTTTGTTCCCCCTCAAAATAAAAATAAAATAAAATAAAAAACAAAATGAAATAAAAATAGAAAAATTAGCTAGCTGTTATAGCAGGCACCTGTAGTCTCAGCTACTTGTGAGACTGAGGCAGGAGGATTGCTTGAGCCCAGGAGTTTGAGGTTACAGTGAGCTATGATGATGCCACTGCACTCTAGCCCAGGCAACAGAGCAAAACTATCTCAAAAAAACGCGGTGAGATAATTTGATCCTCACCTAGCGTTACTGTGAGAATTCAGTAAGTTAATGTAATTTGTCCTAGTTACCCATTACTGTGTTACAAGCAGCTCCAAACTTTGGAGTAAACAAGTCATTATCCTTCATGGTTCCAGGGTTTGACTGGACTCAGCTTGGTGGCTCTCACCTAAGATCTCTTCCTCACTCACATACCTGCTTGTTGGCACTAGTTGTTGGAGAGTTTTGTGGTGTTTTTTGTTTGTTTGTTTGTTTGTTTGTTTTAAGACAGAGTCTCGCTCAATCATCCTGGGTAGAGTGCTATGGCGTCATCATACCTTACTGCAACCTCAAACTCCTGGGCTCAGCCTTCCCAGTACATAGGGCTGAAGGTGAAATCACCTCATCCAGCTAATTGCTCTATTTTTATAGACACAGGGTCTCACTCTTGCTCAGGCTGGTCCTGAACTTCTGAGATCAAGTAATCTTCCTGCCTTGGCCTCTCATAGTACTAGGATTACAACCACAAGCCATGGTGCCTGGCCAGTGCTAGTTGTCATTTATTACCTTGACCTTCACCTAAGGCTGTCGATCAAAATAGCTAAACAATCAAATATACAAAAATTGGAAGGATACAGAGAAGATTAGCATGGCTTCTGCACAAGGATGACATGCAAATTCATGAAGCATTCCATATTAAATAAATAAATGAGGCCTGTCCTTGTGGCTTGGACTTCCTAACAGTATGCCAGCCGGGTACCAAAGAAAGTGTCCTAAGAGAGCAAGCCTAGTGGAAGTTCTCTCACTTTTGATGACTTAACCTCAGAAACCACAGTGTCACATCTTTCTATTCACTACAGTTGAATTGCTTAAAGCCAGCTCATATTCAAGGGGAGGCATCATAGACCCTGCCTCCTCATGGGAGGGATGTCAAATAAAATGCTTTGAAAGTTTGGCACATAATTAATACTCAAAACATATTGCTTTTGTGGATGACACTATATATCTTATTCTTGATGTTATAAACTGTGTCATTGTGACAAGGAGAAGCAGTCAAGGAAGAATAGAGGCAAATAGTTGAAGGATCTCTAGGCAGATGAGAAAGTCATGATGAAAGAGAGATTTTGTGGTTGGAGAACTCCAAGCTGCCCAGCAAGCCTAGAGCAGAGCTTGAGAAATGGGGTCTGATCATGGACACCAGGCAAAGGCCCCTTGAATCTGGAGATGAAGAGCATGAGAGCTATGGAGAAGTTTAAGCAGAGGAAGGTCCATCAAACTTGTCTACCTCTTGGAGACAGAACTCAGAAAGCAAGATAACCAGTGAAGTGCTCCAGGAACCAGAAAGTGGGCAGCAGGGGGGGAATCAGAGAGGCTCCTGGCCTCAAGTGATCCTCCTGCCTCAGTTTCCTGAGTAGTTTGAACTACAGGCATGAGCCACCACACTTGGCTAACAAGTTTTGGTTTTTTTTGAGACAGAGCCTCAAGCCGTCCCCCTGGGTAGAGTGTCATGGCATCACAGCTCACAGCAACCTCCAACTCCTGGGCTCAAGCGATTCTCCTGCCTCCACCTCCCAAGTAGCTGGGACTACAGGTGCCCGCCACAAGGCCTGGCTATTTTTTGGTTGCCGCTGTCTTGTTTGGTGGGCCCAGGCTGGATTCGAACCTGCCAGCTCAGGTGTTCGTGGCTAGCGCCTTAGCCGCTTGAGCCACTTGAGCCACAGGCGCTGAGCCTAACAAGCAAGTTTGAAACATTACCCTGCGGATCTTCAGGAGGCTTTGGGCAGAACCCCAGATTCCACATTTCTAACTCCTGGTAAGCTCAATCCTCCTAGTCTGGGGACTCCACTTTGAGTACCCAGGGATTGAAAAGCTTTTTAACGTTTGTTGAGTTAGAGCTTTAGACTGTTAGTTTCTGTTTGTTGCCAGCTATTAGGAAAGATGGGCAATCTGTTCTTTTCTTGCTAAGCTGAAATCCATTAGTAGTCAGAAGGACCTAAAATTTCCAGATTAATTGTAATTCTAATAATTGTGAGGCTGATAAAAGCAAAACTGAGAGGTTGAGCATGGAAGTTCACATGCTGTAATCCCAGCACTTTGGGAGGCTGAGGCAGGAGGACCTTGTCTTTTTTTTTTTTTTGAGACAGAGCCTCAAGCTATCGGCCTGGGTAGAGTGCCCTGGCCTCACAGCTCACAGCAACCTCCAACTCCTGGGCTTAAACAATTCTCTTGCCTCAGCCTCTCAAGTAGTTGGGACTACAGGTGCCCAACATAATACCCAGCTATTTTTTGGTTGTGGTTGTCATTATTTGGCAGGCCTGGGCCGGATTGGAACCCGCCAGCTCTGGTGTATGTGGCCAGGGCCTTAGCCCCTTGAGCTATAAGCGCCGAGACCCTGTCTCTTTAAGAAAAAAAAGAAGAGGGGCGGTGCCTGTGGCTCAGCTGGTGGGGCGCTGGCCCCACATACTGAGGGTGGTGGGTTCAAACCCAGCACCAGCCAAACTGCAACAAAAAAATAGCTGGGCGTTGTGGTGGGCGCCTGTAGTCCCAGCAACTCGGGAGGCTGAGGCAAGAGAATCACTTAAGCCCAGGAGTTGGAGGTTGCTGTGAGCTGTGTGACGCCACAGCACTCTACTGAGGGCGATAAAGTGAGACTGTCTCTACAAAAAAAGAAAAGATTCCAAATCTTTAGATAAAGTTTCATTTGTTAAAACTAATTATAAATTAAAAAACCCTCTAAATCCAATTATAAGCTATAAGGCCCCCTCACCTCTTGGAGATATCCCACCTTTCTGGGCCAAACTAATGTTTGTTCTCCAGGTATTGACTTAGGACAGTGATTTTCAACCAGTAGGTCATGAAAATTTTTAAAGATCATTAATTAAATTATTTTCAAAAGAAGTTCCAAACACTTTTTTTGATCAATATAAGTGTGCCACAGAAGTTTATTTTATTATTATTATTATTCTTATTTGGGACAGAGTCTCACTTAGTACTCCTCAGTATAGTGCCATGGTGTTGCAGCTCACAGCAACCTCCAAATCCTTGGACTTAGACGATTCTCCTACCTCAGCCTCCTGAGTAGCTGGGACCACAGGCACCCTCCACAACCCCTGGCCATTTTTTTGTTGCAGTTTGGCTGGGGCTGTGTTTGAACCCACCACCCTCGGTATATGGGGCCGGCACCCTACCCACTGAGCCACAGGCACCGCCTAGAAGTTTATTTTTTTGAGACAGATTCTCACAGTTGTCCTTGGTAGAGTGCCGTGGCATTATCATAGCTCCCTCAAACTCTTGGGCTCAAGTGATCCTTTTTCCTCAGCATCCCAAGTAGCTGGGATTACAGGCACTTGCCACAATGCCTGTATTTTTTTTAGAGATGGGGTCTCACTCTTGCTCAGGGTGGTCTTAAACGCTGGATCTCAAGCAACCCATCCACCCCAGCCTCCCAGAGTGCTAGGATTACAGGCATGAGCCACTGTGCCCGGCCTGCCGAGGAAATTTACCTACAAGTTGAAGTGTGTGTGCCATGAAATAAAAAAGGTTAAAGAACATTGACTTAGGGGCTTATGTGTAATTCCTGTCTCCCTGAATATGTAAAAGCAAAATGTAACCACGGTTTCTGAGGACTTCTTGGGGCTGTGCACTCTGGGCCGGTCACACACATTTGGCTCAGAATAAACCTCTGTGATTTTCTTTTTACAGAATTTGTTTTTTTTTCCATTAACAGTGGGGTGTGAGGCATGACATGATATAGGTGGGATGTCACTGTTCACCATAGTCTTGATACTTCCTATATGCTGTTCATGGCCAGGGAAACATAGGCACCCAACAGCCTTTCTATTAGTTTTCTGGCTGAGAATGTGTTATGAATGTAATTGCTTTCAGACGTAGCTGATCATTAGAAATAACAGTGGAGCTTTATAAAAATACAGAGCAGAGGCCCTCTCCCAAGGGACACGTCTCAGCTGCTCTCAGGTAGTCCCTACAGTCTGCATTCCAGGCCCTATCCTCACCCCATGATTCTGATGACCAGGGGAGATGGAGAAGGCGAGGGCCATGGCATGAGGAAGGGGTATACACAGGCCCCAACTTCACCACTAATAGGCTGTGTGGTGCTAAGTGTTTTACCTTTCTGTACAACAGATACAGAAAGAAACAGCTGTTCAATTCTTTGAGAGGCTGAAAGTGTTTTGTCAGGGCACATGAGCAGTGGGTGAGTAGAAGTTTCACCCTAATCTCATCAGATCTAGAGATTTTTTTATTTTTATTTTTTTAAATTTTTTTTTAAGCAGGAACTCAACTTTATTGCATCGAGCAGCCGCTTATATAGAGCGTGGGGAGGGGGCGGGGAAAGAAGGCGGGGAATGAGGTGCGTGACGGGGTTGGGCCAATGGCATGGTACCACGTTGGCTGTATCTAGGTAGAGGCAGTTTCAGGCCGGGCCTTGCTGAGTCATTGCTACCCAGAAGTAGCTCGATGGATCTACTTCTAGTCAGGCTCGGGAAGTTGCACTAGGCCTCAGGCACATGGCAGGGCCCAACAATTCCCTCTTTTATTTTTTGTATGGCAGAAAAACATAGCCCGTCTTAGGTTGCCTGCTCTTGCAGTTTCAGTCTTACCCGTCATGGGGATACAAACATCGATGGTTTGGTCCCTGTCTTAGGTTAACTAACGCAGAGTGATCTTACCCATCTTTGGGTACTATGAATGTAATCTACCGTGCAGCCTCTCCGTATCCTGTCTTAAGTTGTCCCAGCTTTGGGAGTCTTACCTGTCATTGGTGCTATGGAGGGCGGTGAAGAATAATAGTTAGATTCTTGGTTAATGAGACGGTGATATTAGACCTCGACCTGATTTAACTGCCTCTAACCTTTTTTAAGGATACAGGGCCCAAAGGTGAAGAGTAAATAAGGGTAGCAGGGGAAGAAGGTAGGGTAAAAAACCATGTAGGCCCGTCCACAGGGGATTTTCTAAAATTTCTTTTCTTCTCTTTTCTAGATCTTCTTGCAGTGTTTTGATCTTGTTTTGCACGATCTCATATCTGTTGGCATAAAAGTAGCACTTCTACTGCAAAAATAAACAGATGCCTCCCTTTTTGGCAGTTAATAGGTCTAATCCCCTTCTTGTTGGGGCAAGTATTTAAAGTCTCTTGCGGAAACCCAATGGGTTTTTTCTGTATCTTTTTTTTTCTTTTTTTTCCTTTCTTTTTTTTTTTCTTTTTTTTTATTATAGATAAAAATATGCACCATAGATGTAACCCTCCCTCCACCAAAACCTCCCCCCTCCCTTCCCCTACCTTGGTCCTTTCCCCATAGTCTTGTGGTATAGTTGAGTTATAGCATTCATGTGAAAGCTATAGTTTAGCTTCATAGTAGGGTTGAGTACATTGGATACTTTTTTTTCCATTCCTGGGACACATTGCTAAGGAGAATATGTTCCAGCTCCATCCATGTAAACATGAAAGAGGTAAAGTCTCCATCTTTCTTTAAGGATGCATAGTATTCCATGGTATACATGTACCACAATTTGCTAGTCATGGGTTGATAGGCACTTGGGCTTCTTCCATGACTTAGCAATTATGAATTGGGCTGCAATAAACATCCTGGTACAGATGTCTTTGTTATATTGTGACTTTTGGTCTTCTGGGTATAAACCAAGTAGAGGATTTACAGGATCGAATGGCAGGTCTATTTTTTGGTCTCTAAGTATTCTCCAAACATCCTTCCAGAAGGGACATATTAGTGGGCATTCCCACCAGCAGTGTAGAAGTGTGTCCTTTTCTCCACATCCACCCCAACATTTCTGGTTTTTGGATTTTGCTATGTGGGCTACTCTTACTGGGGTTAGGTGATATCTCAAAGTAGTTTTGATTTGCATTTCTCTGATGATAAAGGATGATGAGCTTTTTTTCATGTGTTTGTAGATTTTGCATCTGTCTTCTTTGGAGAAGTTTCTCTTTAAGTCCCTTGCCCACCCTGAAATGGGGTCACACGTTCTTTTCTTGCTAATAAATTTGAGTTCTCTGTGGATTCTGGTTATTAGACCTTTATCAGATGTATAACCTGCAAATATTTTCTTCCCATTCTGAGGGCTGTCTGCTTGCTTTACTCACTATGTTCTTGGCTGTGCAGAAGCTTTTTAGTTTGATCAGGTCCCAATAGTGTATTTTTGATACTGCTTCAATTGCCTGGGGAGTCCTCCTCATAAAATATTCACCT
>CAUYPK010038987.1:0-11841 GCA_963574355.1 Loris lydekkerianus | reverse complement strand
AGTAACCTCAATCAGAAATGATAAAGGGGAAATAACAACTGATGCCACAGAGATACAAGAGATCATCTCTGAATACTACCAGAAACTCTGTGCCCAGAAATTTCACAATGTGAAGAAAATGGATCAATTTTTGGAACCACGCCCTCTCCCTAGACTTAGCCAGGAAGTAATAGAGCTCCTGAACAGACCAATTTCAAGCACTGAGGTTAAAGAAATAATAAAAAAGCTTCCAACCAAAAAATGCCTTGGTCCAGGTGGCTTCACACCAGAATTCTATCAAAACTTCAAGGAAGAGCTTACTCTTGTACTGCAGAAATTATTCCAAAAAATTGAGGAGGACATAATCTTCCCCAACATGTTCTACGAAGCAAACATCATCCTGATACCAAAACCAGGACAAGACCCAACTAAAAAGAAGAATTTCAGACCAATTTCACTCATGAATATAGATGCAAAAATTCTCAACCAAATCCTAGCCAATAGATTACAACTTATCATCAAAAAAGTCATACATCATGATCAAGTAGGTTTCATCCCAGGGATGCAAGGCTGGTTTAACATATGCAAGTCCATAAACGTTATCCACCATATTAACATAAGCAAAAATAGACACCATATGATCCTCTCAATAGATGAAGAACAAGCTTTCAATAAAATCCAGCATTCTTTTCTAACTAGAACACTGCAGAGTATAGGCATAGGTGACACATTTCTGAAACTGATTGAAGCTATCTATGACAAACCCACAGCTAATATTTTACATAACAAAGTAAAACTGAAAGCTTTTCCTCTTAGAACTGGAACCAGACAAGGCTGTCCTCTGTCACCTTTACTATTCAACATAGTCCTGGAAGTTCTACCCAATACAATTAGGCAAGGCAAGGAAATAGAGAATATCCAAATGGGAGTAGAGGAGGTCAAACTCTCCCTCTTGCTGATGACATGATCTTATACTTGGACAATCCCAAAGACTCAATGACAAGACTCTTAGATGTCATCAAAAAATACAGTAATGTCTCAGGATATAAAATCAATGTCCACAAATCAGTAGCCTTTGTATATGCCAATAACATTCAAGATGAGATGTTATTTAGGACACAACTCCCTTCACCATAGTTTCAAAGAAAATGAAATACCTAGGAATATACCAAACAAAGGAGGTGAAGGATCTCTATAAAGAAAATTATGAAATCCTCAGAAAGGAAATAGCAGAGGATATTAACAAATGGAAGAACATACCAAGTTCATGGCTGGGAAGAATCAACATTGTTAAAATATCTATACTTCCCAAAGCAATCTACCTATTCAATGCCTTTCCTATTAGAATATTAAAATACATCATACTTTGAAGTTTTGGAAAAAATGATTCTGCATTTTATATGGAACCAGGAAAAAACCCGTATGGCTAAGGCAGTTCTTCATAATAAAAATAAAGCTGGGGGCATCACCTTACCAGATTTTAGGTTGTACTACAAAGCCATAGTGGTCAAGACAGCATGGTATTGGCACAAAAATAGAAGCATAAACACTTGGAATCTAATAGAAAACCAGGAAATGAAACCAACATCTTACAACCAACTAATCTTTGATAAACCAAACAAGAACACACCTTGGGGGAAATACTCTATTCAATAAATGATGTTGGGAGAACTGGATATCCACATGTAAAAGATGGAAAGTGGACCCACACCTTTCTCCACTCACAAAAATTTATTCAAGATGGATAAAGAACTTAAATTTAAGGCACGAAACAATAAAAATCATCAAAGAAAGCATAGGAAAAACACTGGAAGATATTGGTCTGGGGAAAGACTTCATGAACAAGACTGCCATGGCAATTGCAACAACAACAAAAATAAACAAATGTGACTTCATTAAACTGAAAAGCTTCTGTACAGCTAAGGAGACAACAACCAAAGCAAATAGACAACCTACACAAAGGGAAAATATATTTGCATATTTTGAATCAGACAAAAGCTTGATAACTAGGATCTATGGAGAACTCAAATTAATCCACATGAAAACAAGCCAACAATCCCATATATCAATGGGCAAGAGACATGAATAGAACCTTCTCTAAAGAAGACAGACAAATGGCTAACAAATATATGAAAAAATGTTCATCATCCCCATCTATTAGAGAAATGCAAATCAAAACTACCCTGAGATGCCATCTAACCCCAGCAAGAATGGTCCACATCACAAAACCTCAAAACTGCAGATGCTGGTATGGATGTGGAAAGAAGGGAACACTTTTAAACTACTGGTGGGACTGCAAACTAGTGCAACCTTTTTGGAAAGAAGTATGGAGAAACCTCAAAACACTCAAGCTAGACCTACCATTTGATCCTGCAATCCCATTACTGGTCATCTACCCAGAAGGAAAAAAATATTTTTATCATAAAGACCCTTGCACTAGACTGTTTATTGCAGCTTAATTCACAATCGCCAAAATGTGGAAACAGCCTAAATGTCCACCAACCCAGGAATGGATTAACAAGCTGTGGTATATGAACATCATGGAATACTATTCAGCTATTAAAAAAGTGGAGACTTTACATCCTTTGTATTAACTTGGATGGAAGTGGAAGACATTATTCTTAGTAAAGCATCACAAGAATGGAGAAGCATGAATCCTATGTACTCAATTTTGATATGAGGTCAATTAATGACAATTAAGGTCATGGTGGGGGTGGGGGAAGGGCAGAGCAGAGAGAGAAAGAAGGAGGGAGAGGTGGGGAAAGGAAGAGCAGAGAGAGGGAAGGAGGGAGGGGAGTGGGGCCTTGGTGTGTGCCACACTTTTGGGGGGCCAAGACACAATCGCAAGAGAAACTTTATCTAACAAATGCAGGGTAATCTGGTTTATTGTACCCTCAATGACTCCACAACAATTAAAAAAAAAAAAAGTCAACTTAAAAACATAAAAAATCCAAAAAGCAAAACAAAAAAAAATTGAAAGCATTATTTGTTGAAATAAAGATGACTCTAATTTAAAAGAGATATAAATGAAATAAAGATGAAACTCAGTTCATAAGGTATTTATTGCCTTCACAACAGTGTATTATACTAAAAACAAAAATTAAATTATTTTTAAATAAGGACTTGGAGTTGAAATGTTGTATGATTATTTTCAAAATAAAAAATGCAGTGGCGTCTGTGGCTCAAATGATTAGGGCGCCGGCCCCATATACCAGAGATGGTGGGTTCAAACTTGGCCCTGGCCAAAAAATGCAAAAACAAACAAACAAAAAAACAAAAAAACAAGAAGACTTGAAAAGAAACATCTAACATGGAGAATAAAAATGATTTTCTGTAATTAACAAAGGAAATTGTATGTAAAAGTACGTTATGTATCTGATTAGCATTTATGATATTGCAGAACTGTGAGACTTACTTACATAATTCTAGTTAAATGAGAAAGAAGTGCAGAATATGACTGCTTTCAGGATTATTGAAATAAAAGGAATGAGATAGTTAGATTAGAATACCTCATTGGAATATTTAGTTACCTACTAAAAAATGTGAAATAGCTAATACCATTAGTTACATACTTCAAAAAGTTTACCAAAATGTAGCACATAATGAATACGTACATGTAGAAAGAAAAATAAAAATAAAATATAACAAAAAGAAAAATATAAAGAATCCTTGAGAAGTGTTTGACTTATGTTTTCTAGTATTCAAATAAAATAAGAGACTTATAAATGATGACTATCATGAAAACATAAGGATGGAATTCTGCAGAAAAAAATCTCACATGTCTTATAAGTTACATGATTGATTGTGAGCAATGAACTGGGTTGAACATTAAAATTGGTAAAGAGAGAATAAAGTCAATTGAAATTATTTGGATAAATATTAAGATTTGCATACTTTGCACCTGTAAAAACAGTGTTACAAAAAAGAATATAGACAAATAAATGATAAAGAAATATTAATTAATGGATAATAGATAGATCTTCTTGATTTATCAATTTCTACTAGTTAGAAGATTACATTCTATGGGGAAAAAATTAATAAAGATTTCATAATCTGTAAAGCCTACTAGGAGAAGTTATGAATATGATTATTCTATCATAATAATGCATTATAGCCCTAAAATAATATAAGAGGGAAAGGGAATTACATGGGAAAAATAGTTGGGCAAAACATATGGAGTAATTATAAAAGCAATGTAAACACAGAGAGCTAATTATAAAATGTTGTGAAATTTTTAGTGCAAATAATTAAAATTATAGAACAAATTTTGTATGGATAGTAGGGAAAGTTATTCATTTATATAACACAAATGAAGAGGTTAACAATATAGTTAGAGGGAAATATGCAAAACCACCAAATATGGGGGAAGAGAAAATAAAATGCAGATAGGATGTTGGGGTAGTGTGGACAAGACATTGTAATGAAATTATTTGGCTTATGAAATGATATTGGCCAAAACAGGCTATGTCATCACCAAGGTATTTCTCTAGATCTGTACACCAAAGTCAATTGGCTAAAAAAAAAAAAAGCCAAATGGGTTAAAGAATTACCAAATATGTACAGATCTTCTTTCTGTATGTATTCGGTAATACCTACTTAGCTTTTCTGTAATATTACCAATTGAATTAGAAAGGAAACTGAATGGTCATTACCAAGTTAAATAGTTGATATTATAATATATTGAAAGCTTATTGGGTGATAAAAGCAAAAATGTGGTGCATAACTTTAGAGTGAAAGAATAGTCAAAAAAGTCTTTTGTAGTAAATATTTTAAGAATATTTTTAGATTATCTGAAATATGTGTGCTGTTGCCCTAGTTTCTTTCCTGAACAAGGATATCACTAAGTTCCCCTTCCTCCCACATTTTAGTAAATAATTCATCAGGCTATGTCTGCTACTGAAAAGTAGAAAACCAGTTACCTAGTGAATCTTTTCATCCATACCAACTCTTGAAATATCAAAAAGCTTGCCATAAGGAAAACCAAAGCTAGTAATGTAAATTTTTTATTTAATCAACAAATAATATGAAGAAATATTAAGTAAATATCTATGGCTAAATATTCAGGGTAGAATTCCTAGTATTACACTTATACAACAACCATGAATCAACTTGATTATTTGAATCAGTTCATTCACTCAGCATTTTTCTCCTTGATGTCTGTTTCTGGTGTTTCCTTTGTAGTAATGTTAAAATCAAATCCTCAAAGAGACACAAACATTTAAACCCTTGTGTTTTTCAAAACTGAATGCTTTGTCTCAACTCTTAATTTTGTTTTCTATATGCAGTATTACAGAGTCTTTAATAGTTATTTTCTAGTAACATGAATATGCATTGCAAGAGTAAAAAGCAAAAACAAGTGACACCAAATTTAAGATGTTGAAGAAAAGAGAACTTGTATTCCCTAAATGCAGTTATTTATTTTTTTAATTAAAGTAAATCTTTGCTGAGGTGTCCTTATCTTCCATAAATCCCTGGCCAGGTTTGAAAACCATTATCAGGTTGCATCATAATCCTAAATGACAAGGAGTATTGGCCCTGTATGACACATGAATAGGTTTTATAGCTGTCAGCCCTATAGACCACTATGGCTTATAAAATGTTTGACACTAATATTAAATGGTAGAATAATTTTTAAATAATAAGTGATAAAAAATACTTTACAATGATAATGCTAAAATATCAAAATGCCCCAAATAAATAAAAATCTTCCCCTACATAAAATACAGTACGACTTCTTTAAGTTGACCAACTGAAACCAACTGGCTAACATATGGAATTAGTCAACATGAGGAACTGAGTCTTGGTACATGTGGTGCAAGTCCAGTCTATGGAAATAAGGTCAACTTTTGAGTCTATGTAGGGAGATTGTCAGCTATGGAGGTTCTACTGTATCTAATAAAACCAGGAAAAGACCTAAGTAAAAAGGAGAACTTCAGACCAATTTCACTAATGAATATATAAGCAAAAATTCTCAACACCATCCTAGCCAATAGATTACAGCTTCTCACTAAAAAATCATACATGACAATCAAGTAGGTTTCATCTGAGGGACACAAGGCTAGTTGCACATACATAAGTCCATAAACATAACACCATGTCAACAGAAGCAAAAACAAAGACCATATGATCCTCTTAACAGATGCAGAAAAACCATTTGATAAAAATCAGCATCCTTTTCTAATTAGAACACTCAAGAATATCGTCATAGGTGGCACATTTCTGAATCTGATCGAAGCTATCTATGACAAAGCCTTAGCTAATATTGTACTGGATGGAGTAAAAATGAAAGATTTTTCACTTAGAAAGCAGACAAGGTTGTCCTCTATCACCACTACTATTCAACATAGTGCTGGAAGTTCTTGCCAATGTAATCAGGCAAAAGAAGGAAATAGAGGGCATCCAAATGAGTGCAGAGGAGTTCTAACTCTCACTGTTTGCTGATGATATAATCTTATACTTTGATAACCCCAAACTCTCAATCACACTCATTCAACTGGAACTCATTAAAAAATACAGTAATGTTTCAGGATATAAAATCAATGTTCATGATAGGCTTTATATATACCAATAACATCCAAAATGAGAAGCTAATCAAGGACACAATTCCTTTCACAGTAGTTTCCCAGACAATGAAATACATAGGCATATACCTAACAAAAGAGGTGGAGAACCTCTACAAAGAAAATTTTAAAACCCTAACAAAAGAAATAGCAGAAAATATTAACAAATGAAAGAACATAGCATGCTCTTGGCTTGAGAGATATAACATTGTCAAAATGCCTATACTTCCAAAAGCAATCTACACATTCAAGGCAATCCCCCTTAAAATACCATCATCATACTTTCAAGATTTAGAAAAAAAAATTCTTTCTTTTGTATGAAACCAGAAAAAAACATATAACCAAAGCAATTATTAGTAATAAAAAACAAAGCTGAGGGTATAACCCTACCAGACTTTCACCTATACTACAAGGCCATTGTGATCAAAACAGCATGGAGTTGGCACAAAAATTGAGACATTGACACTTGTAACTGAATACAAAACCATGAGATAGAACATCTTACAGCCAGATTATATTTGGTAATCAAAGAAGAATATACCCTTGGGAAAAGAATCTCAATTCAATAAATGATGTTGGAAAAGCTGAATAGCCACATGCAAAGACTAAAACTGAATCTGCATCTCTCACCACTTCCAAAAATTGATTTAAGATGGATAAAAGATTTAAACCTAATGCATAAAACAATAAAAATCCTCAAAGAAAGTGTGGGGGAAACACTTGAACAAATTTACATAAAGACTTTATGAAGAAGTTTTCTAAGGCAACAGCAACAATAAAAATAAACACATGGGACTTTGTTGAACTAAAAAGCTTCTGTACAGATAAGGAAACAACAAACAAAGCAAATAGACAACCTTACAAATGGGAAAAGATGCCTGCATATTATGAATCAGACAAAAGCTTGATAACTAAGATCTACAGAGAACTCAAATTAATCAACAGCATAAAAAGACCCACGAATCTCATATATCACTGGGCAAGTGAAGTGAATAGAACCTTCTCGAAAGACACAAATGACTAATAAACATATGCAAAAGTGCTCATCATCCTTAATCATCAAAGAAATGCAATTCAAAATCACCCTGAGATATCATCTAACCTGTCTGAATGGCCCCAATCTCCAAGTCTCAAAGCTGCAGATGCTGGTGTGGATGTGGAGAGAAGGGAAAATATTTATACTGTTGGTGGGACTGCAAACTAATACAATCTTTTGGGAAATAAGTATGAAGAATCCTCAAAGAATTCAAACTAGACCTCCCATTTGATCCTGCAATCCCAGTATGGGGCATCTACCCAGAAGAAAAAAAAAAAAATCCTTTTGTCCTAAGGATATTCACACCAGACTGTTTATCACAGCTCAATTTACAACCACTAAAATGTGGAAACAACCTAAATTCCCACCAACCCAGGAATGGATTAACAATCTGTTGTATATGTATAGCATGGAATACTATTCAGCCATTAAAAATTAGATGGAGACTTTACATCTTTTTTATTAATCTGGATGGAGGTGGAACACATTCTTCTTAGTAAATCATCATAAGAATGAAGAAGCAAGACTCCAATATACTCAATTCTATTATGAAGGCAGTAGACGAGCTAATACAAGGAGTAGGGTAGGAGAATGAGGTAGTGGGGAGATGGGAGGTGGATGATGGATGGGGGGTTCACAATGTATGGCACAACTCTTGGAGGTGGGCCACAAGTATAACATGGACTTTATCTAACAAATGCAATCAGTGTAACCTAATATTTTGTACCCTTAGTGAATTCCAAACAAAACAAAACAAACAACAAAAAGACCCCCACAATATTATTTACAGAATGGAGAGTAGGTGAGGAAAATCCTCATTTCTACTTCACACAAATAACAGTCTTCTCTACCTGACATTAATCTAAAATTTGTAAATAAACTGATCTGGAAATATCTTCCTACAAAAGGTTAATTTTGGTATAACTCACATATGTGGGGAATAGCCAATTCTGCATATCCTCTCTTGGAGAGAGTGGTCAAACCAGTATTGAATCTGCAGGCTATATTTAGAGATTTACAACTGTGGTAGTTCCTCTTAACAGATCTTATTAAAATATATTTCTTTTTTTTCTAGCATATTCAAGACAGGTTAACATTTATTACTTTGAGCCTTGTATTTCTGGCACTCCTGGGTAAGTAACTGAACTTGGATTGCATTTAGTTACCCAAAGGTTAAACTATTTGAGGAGCTGGATTTTGAATTGCATTACAATGAGTGTGACTATTGCCACTTGGTATGAAAATCCCTAGGTCTAAGAAATCCATTTCATAAAAAATAAATCACCTTTAATCTTATTAGATAACAAGCCAACTTGATACTCTGATGGGTCATGACCCATATGCCCATATATGGACCACATGATTTCACTCCTCTCTCCCATTCACCCATAAAAGTAAATGGAATATTGAGTTTCCTGTGTAGACTTGGATCTAATATTTAAAGCTAGGACATTACTGGTACTCTGTAGCACATGCTAAACTCAGCTATCTGAGAGTGTAATGAAGCATACATTTTTCTTATTCCCTATGTCTAAAAGACAATGTTTTAATAGCCTGTTTTGTCATATTTGAATATTTGCTTCATTGATGCTTGCTTAGGTAAGCTTATTCTTTAAATAAAGGCCCACCTCTTTTGAAAATATGTAGCATAAAATGTAGTTGTCTGTGAGAGTCAAAGTACTTATGGCTTGTAGGATAAAATTTCTTACTCAGGAAGCAAGGTTTTTTAATACAACTATAAAGTGAACCTCACAACTTGATAAAAGTTTCTGCAAACTGCTAACTTCAATATGCCAGGCAAACTCACAAAGTTCTAGAAGCCTAAACTATATGACTTGGTTATATAAGAAGTCTCAATCAGTCCACATGTGTTTTGCTTCATCAAAATTTACTCCTCACCTATTATTTGAATTCCAAACCCAGCCGCCTCTAAAATTGAGTTTGCTCTGATTGGCAGCATACACCTATAATTCCAGCTACTTGGAAGGCTGAAACAGGAATATCAGTTAGCTTAGATTTTTTTTAAGCTTCAGAGAGCTATGATAGCACCTATATGGTTACTGTACCCCAAACTAGGTAATAGAGCAAGACCCTCTATCTTTAAAAAAAAAAAATTATAATTTAAAAAAAATTTAATTTTTCTTCCCAAATTCCTTTCCCCCACCACAGTTTATTAGTTAGGATTATCCTTAGTAAAGAAATCAATAGTGTGTGTGTGTGTGTGTGTGTGTATAAGAGAAAGAGAGAGAGAGAAGACAGAGAGGAATTGGCTCACATGTTTGTGGAGTCTTGGGATGTACCAAACAATATATATTTGTATTCATAAAGAAATGAATTAGAATGGGTACAGGTGATTGCACTAATGTACACAGCCATGATTCAACAATAAAAAAAAAAATAAAATAAAAAATAAATGAATTAAATCTTTTGCGTAAATATACTGATAATAAATTGTTTTTGGATAAAATCAACCTAAAATTTGCATAATTTAAACAGCTCATAAAATGTATACAAATATCAATATTGGACTACTTTATTAGTTAAGATATTGATTTAATTGTTTCAACAAGGGCCATCATGACAATGGTTAAACAAAACACAACTCAGTCAATAGAAAGAGAAGGAAAGAAAAGTATAATTCTTTGGTTACATGGCCCAATCTGGACATTGCCTCTATGATGTCTACTTTTGATGTCCACAGTCAGAACCCTTTCACAAGATCCATTCCAATTCAAAGGAGCCTGAGAACATTATGTTTTACCTGAGTATGTATGTGGCTAAATTTTCTATTATGCTAGATAAAGGATCAGCAAACTTTATCTGTAAAAGGACAGAGTATAAATATTTCAAGTTTTGGGGGCCATATGTTCCCTGTTGCAATGATTCAATTCTGTCATGGGAGCACCAAAGCCTGATGAATAACATATAAATGAATGAGGTTCTGTGTTTTGGTAAGATTTAATTTGTGAACACTGATGTTTTAATCTCATTTACTTTTTACATATCACTTAGTATTATTCATGTTTGGGTTTTTTTCAAAGTTTAAAAAATTCAAATATCATTTTTACTTTGTGAGTCACACATAAACAGGTGGCAGGGCTGGATTTGGCCCACAAACAATGTTTACCCAATTCTTATTAAAAAAGAAAAATGTCATGAACCAGTTGTAGGTTCCTGCAACATGGACCTAGTAAGATATATTTCAGCAGTATGGGAATGATGCAGCATCACCAAATCTATTAAAATATTTCATGGTGTTAGTCCTTAAAATGATCAGGAATTTATGTTACTTTAATAGATGACAAAACATTATTTGGCAAGTTTAAAATATACTAATAAATTGTGAAACTTAACAAAAATTTTAGTCATAGAATCAATTCTGATTCTACTGTTGTACCCAATGCAAGTGGAATTATAAAGAAAATGCCAGCACACTGAGTTCAAATTATGTATGGGTCCTTTATTGATTAGCCAACAGAGAAGGGTTTATACTCCAAAATTTTTTGGTGAAGTATGACAAAGAAAGTCCCCCCCCCCAATATCTTTCTGTCAGTTTGGGGCAGGGTGGAATTCCTAAAGCAAAGTAGTTTATAAAAGCAAGACTCTACAAGGTTAGATCTATGGAGCAGGGGTTGGGTAGTTATAAGGGAAATCAGATAAGGTTTTATGAGGGTCTATAACTGGACTAATCCACCCTGTATCTGCAGGGTGTGTTTATTTAACAACTTTTAAATGCCCATTTAACAGCCCATTTCTGCAAGGTGCATGTGCTCAGGGGCAGGTAGTGATGGGGAGGGGAGGGGCAAGAGAGTGAAAGGTGGGGTTGGTCTGTCCTTTCACAACAACTCACTCGATATGAAGAGTGGACAAAAATTTCAACCACATTGGGCAGCATATGTGTCTAAGTGGGTAGGGCGCAGGCCCCATATATTGAGGGTGGTGGGTTTGAACCTGGCCCCAGCCAAACTGCAGCAACAACAACAAAAAATAGCTGGGCATTCTGGCAGTTGCCTGTAGTCCCAGTTACTTGGGAGGCTGAGGCAAGAGAATAACCTAAGCCCAGGAATTGGAGGTTGCTATGAGCGGTGATGCCACAGCACTCTATCTAGAGAGATAAAGTGAGATTTTGTCTCTAAAAAAAATGTAAAAAAGATTCTTTTTCAACTATATTTATGCTATATTTTCTTATTTATAAAATGATAACATTGACTTTTCCGATATTAAATCAATCATAAAGGTTGATTATGAGTTTCAAAAGTCCAGTGG
>CAUYPK010038980.1:0-19447 GCA_963574355.1 Loris lydekkerianus | reverse complement strand
GACCAGAGATGTTTGCGTAGATGTGGAGAAAAGGGAACACTTTTGCACTGCTTGTAGGAATGCAAATTAATACATTCATTTTGGAAAGATATATGGAGAACACTTAGAGATCTAAAAATAGACCTACCATTCAATCCTGTAATTCCTCTACTGGGCATACTATGCAGCCTTAAAGAAAGATGGAGACTTTACCTCCTTCCTGTTTACATGGATGGAGCTGGAACATATTCTTCTAAGTAAAGTGTCCAATAATGGAAGAAGAAGTACCCAATGTACTCACTCCCACTATGAAACTAATTTAGGACCTTCACATAAAAGCTATAACACAGTTACAACCTAAGAATAGGGGGAAGGGGGAAAGGATGGGGAGGGAGGGGAGAGGTGAGTAGAGGGAGGGGGATTGATAGGATTACACCTGCGGTGTATCTTACAAGGGTATATGTAAAACTTAGTAAATGTGGAATGTAAATATCTTAGCAAAGTAACTAAGAAAATGCCAGGAAGGCTATGTCAACCATTTTGATGAAAATGTGTCAAACGGTCTATGAACCAAGTGTATGGTGCCCCACGATCATATTAATGTACACAGCTATAATTTAATTAAAAAATGAGTTTATAATCTCAGAAAGTGTAACCATCACTATGTATAATAATTTAAAATAACTGTATCAGAGAACTTACAACATTCAACTGATCTCATTTATTACCAGGTAGATGTCCAATGTCTCTACAGTTAATGGACTCTCTGTATCTTCTCAGTAACATAACTTTAAAATAACTTCCATTCAACCAGGTAGGGAATGAAGGTTTGGGGAGACTCAAGCTAAAACCTAGAAAACCAGCTTTTACCTGAACCATGTTTTTTTCATCATTCATTTTAAATCAGTTGAAATGTTAAAACTAAAGGAAATTTGTACTCAGTGTAAATACTATCTTATATAATCTCACAGCCCAAACTTTAACACACTGTGGTCTATGAAGCATTTTCTAATCCACAGAAATGTTTAATAATAAGTAGTAACGGTCATGTGCAGATATGATATTAAGCCATTCACATACATTTTTGTTCACTTAACATCTGAAGCTTGAGGGCCTCCTGTGTGTCATCCCTGTGGAAGGGAAGAAAAATATAATGTTGAGAATAAAGACACAAGAGCTCCATGATAATGTCAGTTTATAGGAAAATACATTAATCAGAAATGAATATAAAGTTATAACTGTTATAAAAAATGAATGTACGCTACTCTGAGAAAACATCACCTCATGCTAACCTTTCAATTATATAAGAAGTACTATTACATTTTGCAGATGAAAAGGTAAATTTACTTAATTTCTATAATGTAACTTCTTAAAAGTGAGAGAATCCAAGAATAAAACAGAAGGTCATTTAACATCAAATTTAGCACTCATAAGCAGTAGCCCACGGTGGCTTTAAAAGTTTTCACAGCTTTGAAAAATGGTCTTGTATTTGTTTATATTGTTTAGGAACAGGCTCAGATGTAAATGAAAGGCATTTACCTAGACACAGATTAATATAAGAGTATATATCAATAAAACTCCTTTAAAGTTTTCACCTATCAAAGAAATAACTATTTGCAGTTCTTAGATGGGCTTGTAGTTAGCTATACAAATAAGTTATTCCCTGAAACCTCTTCTAATAAATAAAGTGAAGGTATTGGACTATCCCAGAATGCCACCAATGATAAATAATAATTTATTTTTATCATTTTAGTTAACATATATAGTTATCAAATTGTCAGAGACACTGCTCAGATCTTTAATGTAATGCCATCACAATGGCCTCTAAGACTATTAAAAATATTTGTTTCTTTTTTCTGTTACTATATGATAAAGATAAAACTGAATGTTTGTTTCCTCAACTAGTTTGCAGGGAATGCATGACAAGATGTAAGTAAGATCCTGTACCATGGATGAAATCCACTATTGGAGAGATGTGATTTCGGAACAATTTACAGAAGAAATCCAAAAAGATAGATGCTCAGAATTACTAGGATTTTAAGATATTTTTATTTTTTGAGACAGAGTCTGATTATGTCACCCTCTGTAAGTGCAGTAGCATCACAGCTCACAGCAACCTCAAACTCTTGGGCTTAAGTGATTCTCTTGTCTCAGCTTCTCAAGTAGCTGGGACTACAGGCACCTGCCATAATACCCAGTTAGTTTTTGTCATTGGATTTCGATAGGGATTGGATAAAATTTGCAGATTGCTTAGGTTAATAAATACTTTAACAATATTAATTCTTTCAACTCATGGGCATGGGGTATCTTTCTATTTATTTGTGTTCCTCAATTGCTTTATCAGGATATTTGAGTTTTCAGTGTGCAGGTTTTTCTCCTCCTTGGCTAAATTTTTTCTGTTTTTAAAATGTTACTGTATACGGAACTGTTTTCCTGATTTCCTTTTTGGGTAGTTTGTTGTTAGTATGTACAAATTCTACTGATTTTTCCATATTTACGTTGATTTCTGAAAGTTTACTTTATTCATGTATTAGTTCTAATTGCTTTAGGACATGCTATGCATAAGATCATGTTATCTACAAACATGAAAAATTTTACTTCTAATTTGGTTTCCTTTTGTATTTTTTCTCTTTCTGATTACTTTGGGTAGGCCTTGCTGAATAAGTGTGGTGAGAGTGGGCATCCTTGTTTTGGTAGGTATGAGATTGTAATTTATGGCTCTTATTATGTTGAAGTATATTTCTTCCATACCTAATTTGTTTAGAGTTTCTATCACAAAAAGATGTTGAATTTTTTCAAGTGTTTTTCTGCATCTATTGAGATGACATGATTTTTTTTCTTCCTTATGTTAATGTGGAATATCACATTTATTGATTTGCATATGTAGAACCATCTTTGCATACTGTGAGTATATCACAGTGAATTTTCCTTTTAATTTCTTGTTAAGCTCCATTTGCTAGTATTTTGTGGAGGATTGTAATTTCCTTCCAGTTTTATTTTTTGTACCTTCCTCATTTGACTTTGTACTATCAGGGTAACAATGAGTTTGGAAGCATTCCTTCTGGGTTTTTTTGGAAGCATTTGCTTGAGACAGACTGACTTTATTGCTTCTTCTAAATGTTTGCAGATGTCAACAGTGAAGCCATTGGGTCTTGGACTTTTCTTTGATGAGAGATTATTTTTGTTACTGACTCAATCTCATTGCTCATTATTTTCATTATTGATCTATTCATATTTTTTATTCATGATTCAGTCTTAGTTGGTTGTATGTGTCTAGGAATATATCCATTTCTTCTAGGTTATCCAGTTTGTTGACATATAATTATTCATAGTAGTCTCTTATGATTCAATTTTTTATGGTCTTGCTCTGTCACCCAGCCAGAGCATAGTGGTCACAGGCACAGTTCACTGCAACCTGGAATTTCTAGGCTCAAGCAATCCACCCATCTCAGCTTCCTGAGTCTCTAGGACTACAGAAGCATGCCATTGCACCTGGCTAATTAAAAAAAAAAAAAATTGTAGAGATAAGGTCTCACTATATTGTACATTTGGGGAACCTTCTTTCTTTCTTAGTCTATCTAAATGTTGGTCAATTTCATTTATAATAAAAAAAACCTCTTAGTTTCATTGATCCTTTTTTATTATTTTCCTAGTGTCTATTTTATGTTTGCTCTGATTTTTATTTTTTCCTTCCTTACTCTAAATGTGGAATTAGTTTGTTCTTGACGTTTAATTAACAGTAGGCTATATATGTGATATTTTACTTTTGATGTTAGCTATTATTGCTAAGTTATCACTTATAATTGCTTTTGCTATACGCCATAAGGCTCCACCCTCACGGATGGGTTGATGCCAATTATAAAGGAACTTAAGGCTACAAGTTAAATCCCTTGCTGTCTTGCTCTTCTGACTTCTGTCACGGAATGACACAACTGGAAGACCCTTACTCACTACCAACACCTTTATTTTGGACCCACAGCCTCCAGAACTTTGAAACACAAATTTCTTTTCTTCATGAGTTACCCAATCTGTGTTATTCTTTTATGTTAGTAGCAACACAAAATGGACTAAGGTAGTTTGTAGGTCCATTTGGACTAAAGTATAGACTGAGACCAACTGATTTGATGATCTGTCCTTTGTTGATAAAGGGATTTGAAGTCAACTACTGTTCTATCACAGACCCTCTCTCCCTTCAGATGGATTGATATCTATTTTGTATACGTAGATACTCTAATGTTGAGTGCATTTATATCTATAGCTGTTATTGCCTCTCGATGAATTTACTCCTTAATCATTATAATGATTCTCTTTGTCTCTTTTTGTAGTATTTGACTTAACTTCCATTTTATGTGTTGACTCCTGCTTTCCTTTAATTTCCAGGTGGCTGGGATGTCCTTTGCCATTTCTTCACTTTCACTGTGTGTGTCTTCCAAGGACAAGTGAGTCTCTTATAGGCAACATGTGGTGGAGTCTTGACTTTTATCTATTCAACTGCTCTATGTCTCTTGATTAGAATCCTAATATTTGTTTTTTAAATATTTTAAAACAAAATAAAATTATTTTTACACAGAAAAGAAAAAGTTTGGCATGGAACATGGACAGAAACAGGTGCGCTGGAAAAACACTGAATATATCTGAGGATAATTCATGTAAAAATGAAGTTATTGCATAATAACTGAAGAAGTTTTCATACTAGAGTGTGAACATCAGCCCTTAAATAAAGAGAAAACACTGAATGTTTGGCCTGTAGGAGTAGAGACATGTTCTTCAATGGAATTCATAGGCCGGGCATGGTCAGTGGAAAGACTTCAGGTGAAGACACAGGTGAGAAATACTTGAAACAGCAAGAAAAATTACAGTTTCCTTTTGTGTAGCTGTGAAGTATGTGATGAGGCCGGTAATGGAAGAAAAATAAGGATTGTGGGTTTTGAATGTTTTAATTTCCCTTTTTCCTTCTAGCCACTTCCTGATACAAGTGCCACATAGAGAATACTAAACCATATGGAAAGTACTCAGGTTAGGACTGACATAAAACATTTGAGAGTTGTGATTTGACCGCTTTCCACAGCTCTAGATCAAGTAGCATAAACACACATCACAACTCCCATAAAACACTATGCAACCCAGGACAAAGACATGAAAATAATCCAGCACTTCGGAAATTGTATTTTTAGGTATTTTACCTAGATTACAGTCAGTGCCAGAATCTTAAAAAATGGTGGTTTAACTCAGGGCTGGAAGACTAATATTATTTTTTACTACCTGCATTCCATTTTATATTTGAAGTTTACTTCAGTATATCTATAAAGTATGAAAATTTTGAGAAGTAAAAACCTTCTGTTCTTTTGCTTAACACCAGTGAAATGTCTGCAAAATTCTCAAATGCTAAACACTTTACATAGATGTCTCATTCGGAAGATCCTTAAGCCTGTTCTAGCCGAAGGTTTAATTGTGTTCTACAGCAATATTTTCTGGTCAGTGACCTTTCCAATCTGATTTTTTGCATAACTATAAATCGCATCTGCTAAATCATGGGGAAAGAGTTTTAGGAAATGAAAGGGACTGTGCACAATTATCCATGGAGGTAAGAAAAAGTTTTTCTCATTTTATAATTTCTCCTGAGTTTAATTTCAGTTCTAGAGGTTGTTTTCTTCACCTTGAATAAAAAATATGTTATCTGATAAAATAGAGAAGTAGTCTAAGGGTTAAAATATTAGGTCTTTTATTCTCCTTGCTTTTTTTTAACATGTCAATTTCTTCATTTATAAAACAGAAATGATGTACTATACTAGTTTTAAAACCATGACATTATAATTCTTGAATAATACACTGAAATACTACATAAATGTTCAGAGAGTCAATCACTTGTATCGTTTTTATAATACCCTTGATCAAAATATTGATTTGTTTGACTGCCTTAGAGGAGTATAGAGAAACCCTACGACCTATATTTTATAACCAAATAATCTTTTAAATGCAAATAGAGTTGAACTACATAGTCCAACAATAAAATCCAAATCCTGAATATAAAATCACATCCTAAATTTACTTCACTTTAGAATCCATACATTTACAATAAGATTATACGCAAGCCTATAATCATAGTGGTTTGTACCACTAATTGAGAAAGAGATGCAATTGCCTTTTATTTATTCAAATTTTAATGCTTACTTGGTGTTTTTTTCTACATAATTTCTTTAAATATCAGCCATTTATTCAGTTCAGAATACATTGTTTGAATGTCTAGAAAATCCAATGTGTAGTAAACAATAGAAAAAATATTAGGGTAACATCACTAAGATCTTATCAAAAATATAAACAAACAAATGAACAACTCTTCCAGCATTTAAGATTGTAAAATCAATAGGAATCTTCCAAAGAAAAAATAGACTAAACCTGATTTGCTTTCTTAACAAATAGTTGAGAATTTATAGAAACAAAACACTAATAAAGGTGTTCAAAACAAAGAGAGTAGTGATAAATAGATTCAGTTAAATATTTAGGCTTTTAAATTTAACACCCATAGAACTTTGGTAAGAATATAGCTTCAGTTCTTCTTTTTTTTAACCCTCTCCTGTTCTGTCTCTCACAATCATACAGATTCTGGTTCAAATGCCAACCGCCCCCCGCCCCCCAAAAAAGAGAGCAGATCTGTATTTTGACTAATCCTAGGCACATTCACTTCCACATCCATGACAAAGGTATTAGACAATTTATATTTTTTAAAAAATAGGACATGGATTGCTGCAAATTAACATTTTGAAAAAAAGAATTAAAAATTTGACCAATTATTGAGTAGCTCCTATCTGCCAATAAACACTGTTTTATCATGTAACCATTTTTGTAATGAGTGTTAAAATCTTTGGGTGGTTTGTCCAATCTGAAACAAAGACTTGAATGTAGGGATACCAGACTCCAAATATTGTGTTCTCACTACACAATACATTTTCTATTATTCTAAAAAAATAATAATAATAATATACAATAGACTATTTCTAAATTCTGGTCATGATGAATGTTCTTCTTATAAATTATCTGATTGACATCAAAAGATGTTTTCAAGTGTCAGTGGATGGCTTTTAAAATATTTATAACCCTACACGCTCACAAACCCAAACTCAATAGAAAATAAATGTCAATGCTTTCTCTGGGAAAGCTCATCTGGCAATAAAACCTAGCTATATGCTTGTGTAACCTAGAAATTCTTCTAAATAAAAGAGAAATTTGATGTATTAACATGGAAGTCTTGTCCTGAAAACACAAACAGCATATATAAAGAGACTGCATTTTTGGCCTGGAAGTATGTTATCAACTAGCAGCAAAAGAAAAGAAGGAAAAACAAATTACACCATCTTCTTCTTACTAAAGTTATCTTTAACAGCTGTTAACTTGTAGTCTTCTCATTTGGGATTGTGACTAAATCATGAAGCTACCATCTTGGATTTTCTCCTAGTAACCTGCTCCAAGGTCACCAAAATATGACAGTGGGGTTGTGTATCAAGGACCTGGGATTAGCCCTGATGTGCTGAGATGCCCACTTAGTTTCCTTTAAGAAAAAAGTTATTTTACCTGAAAACATTCAAACTATATATTGATTTCAAAGGAGAGCAAAATCCTTAGTATTTTATCCAGTAATCCCAAAGCCAATATTATTTTCTTATCTTACTCTTCATTATTTTAACAAGTCAATGGCTTAAATACTTTTTTGCTTTCATCATATTAATGTTGAAACTCCAGAATTCCTAGGTAAAAGTGTGTTGTAACTTTCATTACAATGGCAAATATTTTAGAGATTTCTTTCAGGTGCTCCTAAATTTGTTTACATATTTATTCTACATTTATCAATATCCTTACCTGTGCCACATGGGTGAAGAAATGAATGCAACATAGATCTTCTACCTTAAGAAGCTAATATTCAATAGTTCTATTGATCAGTATGGTAGCCACCTGTAAAGATTTTTGTCCAATATAATCTGAGGACAGGAAACTTTCTTGAGCAGCCAGCCCAGCAAGGGGGAACATCAACATAATGGTCTGCACCGTCGGGACCAGAACACCTTTTTCAAAGAAAAAGTATGAAGGTAGCCAGAATTAACATATCTTAAAAGGGCGCTTCCCAGGAGAAACACCTACCAGCACAAAAGAGGTCTCAAGGAAATTTTTATAATTATAAAATGAAGAGAATTCATTTTTTATAACAAGTTGGACATCCGTATAAGCCCAGAAGTAGGTCTCAGTCACCCTTGACAGTTTCCAATCCTTCATCCCATTCCTCCTGGCTACTCCCCACCCACCTCCACCCACCAGTTCCTTGTTGTGGTCCATCCAGATATTTGCCTTATACTATTTCCTCCTGGAGACCACTTCTCTATGGGACAGCTAGGTACAACCTACCTGACTGTCCCCACTGACCCCATACCCTGCAGTTATGCCACAGTACCCACCTCTTAATCTCAGCCTGGCCGTCTAGGACTTATGCCTACCTGCTTTACACTCACCTGTTAAAACTTCCCGCGGGAAACATGACTGACTAATCTCCTGACTCCAGGAAAGGTACTTTCCCCTGGATTCCCTCTCCTTCTCTCTCTCCTGGTCTGAACAACCTCCCTCCACCCTCATGCGTGATGTACACATCCATGGAAGGCATAAAATCTTTATTTTTGTCTTGTGTCTGTCCTTGTCAGTAAAGGGGTGCTCTCTGTCTTAAAGACTATAAATCAAAACAGAGACCCAGCCCAAAGAATCTGTCTAGAATTCTGCTACAACGTAACCGCTGTGGATTGACGAACATGCTGTGACCCAGAGAGTGGATCACCCCACGGAGGAGCAGAGAAATTCAAACTCACTAGTGATGTTAGACAAAAGGGCAAGCATTAGAACTTGTGCTTTGAAAAAGAGCTTTCACCAGCCAACATGGAATCACAGCTAACAGCTTATTAGAGAGATGATGACCTAAATTTATTCTTCTCATGTCATTTAAATATTCCTCACATATGACACAGAAGCTGGGGGTGAGGGTCTAAGGAGAGGAGTTAAATGGACCAAGGAGAGTCCCAAACAGTCTTCACCATCATTCTCCCTAACTGCTTATCATGAGAAAAGCAGAGCACCTTGAGCTGGGAATTCCAGGCAAACACTGGTAATAAAAGTGAGACTAGCACTCATCATATTTTGATTCCTGAAAATGAGGCTGTTTTAACTTCTGAAGGTGAACGGAAGTGTTAAGGGATCTACCTAAGATGTCAATAATAGGTGGGGAATTAGCATCAGAAAAAATCACGTTTGAAATAAGTGGCCAGAGGAAATGAAGTATTTCCCTGATGATCAGAATGATCCTGCTCAGCTTGCTTAGTATATGTTGATAGGGAAATATGGTGAATTGCGAAAGACAACTTATCCAGCAATTTACCCATAATTTTGAAACATATTTTCTCCTACAGACTGACTTTTCATACTGTCAAAAAAAAGAGAAACTCCTATTTTTATTTGATACTCCCTCAAAATCGTTTATACGAAACATTAAGTCTTAAATGTTACAACATCATTGAAATTATAAAGCCTCATTTAAAAAAAATAGTAAGAGCCAGTTTTATCTGTCATAAAATTTCAATTGCAAACTGCAAGTAATTAGACAACTTTTCAGACACATAGCACGTAGGTTGAGGCTCTTCTCACAGACGTTTACGATGTACAAGGTGTGTTTGAGTTTGAGTGGAGGGTGATGAGGAAGCATTTCCTAGAGGTGACTTAGGCAAGACTAAAATTAAGTCACCAAGAAATAAGGACTAGTCTCCTAATTGGAAAAATTAACAGCTCAAATCATTAAACCCTGAGGGGGCATAGAAAACCCATATCCAGTCCAGACCTCAATTTCCCTGTATCTGGAAAGGAAACCAGCTGCAACTGTGAAGACTGGGGGCTTCATGTCACTGGTGGTAAGTATTTATGTCTGGTGATTGAATGTCATCGGAGTGATGTGTAAGATTTATTAGAGGCAGGATCCAGTTCTGGTGAAAAAGGAAAATGCATGGGAATGGAGAAAGCTCCAGGCAACAAATAATGTTTTAGAATAAACCTCTGCCTAATGAATAGGAACCAGGATTCCAGGATGGAGAAATTAGGCCCCCAAAGAAGAGGAGGGATTATGAGGAGGACAAGCAATCTGCTTGTAAGCACCTCACCCATACGAGCATATATTAATTTTTTTTAACTTTTCAACGAACTGTAATATAAAAGAAAAATGCAAACATTACACATTTCAGTTTGAGAACTACATAAATTAAACACACCTGTGTAAACAGGACCCAAAACAAGAAACAGAATATACTATTATTAAGGTTCTATATGCACTTTGGTGAACACTTCCAGCCTTGCTCTCTCTGTGAAGTCCCCTTACTTTGACCTGTAAAAGTGTATATTGGTTTTACCTATTTTTTACTTGTGTGCACTAAATTATAAAATATGCATACTTTTGCATCTGGTTTCTCCTACTCGAAGGTATTTATATTTGTCCTTCTTTTCAGATGCAGTTGTAGGTCATTGATTCTCATTGTTGAATACTTGTCTGTTGCATCAATACACCACAATTATTTGTCCTCTCTTCTCTTAATGAGTCCCAGGGTAGGTTCTAGTCTGAGGCAATTATGAGCTGGTGCTAAAAACATTCTCCCTGAGGTCACTTGTGAAGCACACATATATAGCAATTTCTTTGGGGTTTTCCTGGGTAGAGAATCGCTAGATCACCATGCGATGTGCAATTTGGCATTAGTAAATACTGACTAACTGCTTTCCAAGGCATCGCAATAATTTATATACCCACAGAAATGTAGGAAAGTTTTATTGACTACACATTTTCATCACACTTGATATTTTCTATGTTTTTTCACTAGTTGTTCTGATTGTTTCACATCAGCAGCTTTGGTTGATATTAATGACTAATGAAGGTGGATACTTTTTTTGCAACCTTATTTATTGACATTTGTATATTTTAATTACGATATCTTCAAATTTTCTGCCCATTTTTGCTATTGGATTGTTGGCCTTTTTTCCTATTAGGAATTCCCCATTATTCTATTAATATATTTGAGTACCTTTCACAGATATGTGCATTATACACATTTTCTCTTTCTCTACTTCTTATTTTACATGCTATGCATGGTGGCTATTATAAAAGTTGTTAATTTTGATATAGTCTAGTTTAAATTTATGGTTAATATTATGGGTCCAGTTTAATAAATATTTGCATACTCAAAAGTCAAAAAGATTTTCTCCTATAATTTTTCCTTTAACACTTGTATTGCTATATCCCAGACATGTTTAAAATTTCACATAAGTGAATCCAGGGCACTTAAGGCAAAAGATTCTGTATAAATTCTATTGTCTTATTTAGAAGCTTCTAATTTTCCATCAAGTCAGGCAGGATTCTAGATTCAGAATCATGACAGGGCCATGACTAATAGGATTTTCAAACACTGATCTTAGCATGGAAGCTCTGGGCAAGGATTTTGGTAAAAAAAAAAAAAAAAGGTTCAAGCTTTTTCCCATTTATTCTATATGTAATTATAATCTGAGAAGATGTGTAAAACAAAATGGTGAAATTCTCAAGGAATGTCAGAGTCACCCTCTAGTTGTCACAATGGCATTGATTCCCATGCCATGGCATCAAAAAGCTTCCAGCTGATCTATAAACTGAGCCAGAGCTGTCAGTGCATAAAAGTATAATGGCCTTTTCTCCTGTTGCACCTCCCAGGGGTGTCCAATCCTCACTGGGGATTATATGAGGACTTTTCTAACTATCTGTGGAGGCAGATATCACAAAACTTATGCACAGACCTTTTTTCGCTGCTCATCAGCATTCATAACTCGTTGTGTATTTAATGTGTGGCCCAATATGACTTTCCTCCTTCCAGTGTGGCACAGAGAAGCCAAACTCTCTCATCCCTGATAGAGATTTATTTGAACCCTTTGTGTAGAGGAATTCAGGGAGATAGAGGTGAATTTGAAAATGCTTAATGTATATATTAGATTCTGGGAGGCCAAGATGGGCAGATTGCTTCAGCTCAGGAATTCAAGACCAGCCTGAGCAAGAACAAGACTCCATCTCCACTAAAAGTAGAAAAATTAGCTGGGCATTATGGTGGGTACCTAAATCCCAGGTCCCAGGGATGCTGAGGCAAGAGGATCTCTTGAGCCAAAAGTTTGAGGTTTCTGTGAGTTATGAGGATGCCACAGCACTCAACCCCTCTGTCTCAAAAATAAAAAGTGTATCTTGAACACTTGCAAACTAAGATAATCAATGTTTGCTTGTTACGGATTAATTACTTGATGCACTGATGGTGCTGAAAGTAATCAATGTGTTTACACACTCTTCAATGTACTCTGATTATGATGGTTCATTCAACATCTTCAAGGCCTAGTTTTAATACCTATATGGTCATTTATCATCCCAATCTTGTTTTCAGGAGGTATGATCTCAGGAGATACTCTGACAGTGAGGGGTGCGGGTTAGGGTCAACTCATTCTAGGTATCCCACCTCCATCAGAGGAAAGTTCACAAAATGCATAACCAGTTGATGTTGAAAGAACATGCTGTGTCCTTCAGGAAAGCCAGACTGTTACTAAACCCAGATTGCAAGACTTTGCATATTTAGGAGTTTTGACAATAAACAGAATTTCAAAATTTTTTATGCTCACTAATTTATCTTTCCAGTCATTAGAATGCACAGAAAGAAAGCAAAAGAAAACTTTCAGTGCTTAGTTCAAATTTACTACACCTCCATTATGCTCCAGAAATCTATATTTAATAGTCTATAAGTAAAACATCGAAGACAATGCATTATATGCACAACCATACATATTCTCTCTCACGGTCAATTATTACCTTGCTATTCCTCTTTAAGATGGCATTGAATGTTTCAGAGATGTTTACAATGAAGAACACACGTATTATTCCATAGAATGCACATGGCTCGCAGCTGTTCACGGTGCTGCCTGCAGACAGAGCAGCTTGCTTGGTAAAGCCTGGGATTCCTATTTTATCAATGACAAGAAAAATATGATGCCCAGATGGCCCCTATCAATTATGCTGTGGAAAGGGTTGGCTGGTCTTCTTCTCAGCAGGACTTCCATTGATCTCAGTTCTGTCAGGATCTGATACAATGTTTGTAGATGACTTATTTACCAGTAAAATAATCATGTCAGTTTTAAATGCGTGTTTTGCAAAGATCTGTGTTTTCATGAAACTGCAAAGAGGGAGTGAAAAGGAGAGGCAGGAAGTGGAAGGATTGAGACAAGCAGAGCTCCAGAAACCACTGCTCTTCTTTCAGATCTGTGGTGCCAGAAACATATTTATTTGAAAAAAATATTATTTTTCAACCTCTGAGCATCATGAACAATAATGCCTATTACTGTCTAACGATCTTTGAGTCCATGCTACAAAGGCTAGGTGGTTATTATTAGGTGCTTAATAAGTCTGGCTTTCATGTTAGCTGAGATTTAAATTTTATCACAGCTCTGGTATTCAACTAGTTTTAAGGAGAAAAAGAAAACTTCTCTCTCTTTTGATCACTGCAGCTATAAAAAAGGAAATGATAATGATCATGACATGATATGGATGATAATGATTATGATAATTATGTGCAGCAATCTGACAAACCTTGTAAGGTTTCTGTGAATAGTAAATAAGGTTACCTATCTAGAGCCACTTGGTATGGAGTTTAGCACCATAAGGCACCACAAAAATATTATCAGTGCTATTTCATGTTTTTTATTCTTTTATTTATTTATTTATTTTTTTTTAGAGACAGAGTCTCACCTTGTTGCCCTCGGTAGAGTGCTGTGGTGTCACAGCTCACAGCAACTTCCAGCTCTTGGGCTTAGACGATTCTCTTGCTTCAGCCTCCCAAGTAGCTGGGACTATAGGTGCTCACCACAATGACTGGCTATTTTTTTGTTGCAATTTGGCCGGGCCAGGATTGAACTCTCCTCCCTTGGTATATGGGGCTGGCCCCCTACTCACTGAGCCACAGTTGCCGCCCAATGCTATTTCATTTTTTATCTTACATTATACATATGACATCTTCTGATCAAATTTGGTAATAGCATAAAAGTTAACTTGATTTTTATTGATTATAGAATATTTATAATAAGATGAAGTTGGCTCGGCGCCAGCCATAAACACCTGAGTTGGCAGGCTCGAATCCAGCGTGAGCCCGCCACACAATAATGATGGCTGCAACCAAAAAATAGCCAGATGTTGTAGCAAGTGCCTGTAGTCCCAGCTACTTGGGTGGCTGAGGCAAGAGAATCACTTAAGCCCAAGAGTTTGAGGTTGCTGTGAACTGTGACACCATGGCACTCTACCCAGGGTGACAGCTTGAGACTGTCTCAAAAAATAAATAAATAAATAAATAAAAGGGCAAAGTCACAGGCTACCCCAAAATGTATAAGAACTCCATCAGTTTTCTAAGTCAGCTATAAGAAAGTCCTACACATCATGTGATTTAAAACAACAGAAATTTATTCCTTCACAGTTATGGAGACTATAAATATGAAATCATCATTCTGCAAACTATCCTTTCTAGTTTCTGGTGATTGCCAACAGTGTTGACCTTTCTTGGCTTGTAGCTGTTGGCCTCGATTCTAATGTGGCCACTTCCCTGTGGTGTGTGTCTGTGCCTCTGTTTCCTGCTCCTTCCTCTTGTAAAAGACGCAGCCATTGGATTTAGAGTTAATTCATACCTGGTGTGCCTTCATCTTAACTTGATTACATCTTCAAGGACCCTATTTTATAATCCCACCAGCAAATGTCAAGACAAAAGCTGTCAGTGAAGAAAACCTACTGGGAATTAAACACAAAATGAACAAAAATAAGATAATGGAAAAAAACAAACAAAAAATGAGGAGGTAGAAATTAACAAGGCAAGGAGAAGGGGTATCTAGGAGATTTCTATATAAGTATTGTTTTAAACATGACCTATCATGTTTTAAAAACTACATAGAAACAAAAAAAAAAAAAAAAAAAGAGGGCTGTATGGAGTTAGAAACTACACTGTATCCTACCTCCTCTAACAGTTCAAGCCACTGATTTCTCATAAAACTGAAAAACTAAAACTATTGAGTCAAAGCCATTAAAAAGTTGTTAAAAGAAAATAAGAAGTAACAAATTAACATCCCCAAAGATGGTAATAATCCTATGTGAATTCAGCTAAAAAAAGAAAAGAAAAAACAAACAAAATAATTTCACTCAAAAACACTGAAATTAGTTTGACCCAACTCTACTCTTTATATCATGGAATATAATGAATAAAAATACAAAAAAAAAAAAAATCTTCATCAGAGCATTTTAATTTGTACAGAACAAAATCAGGTTAGTATAAGAATGAACAAGTGATATGGGAAGAAGAAATAAAATTAGTGAATGAAAACTAAAACAGAAACAGAATTGTTTGTTAAAAGCTATAATGTATTCCATTTGGAATGAAACAAATACACTTGATTTTTTTCTAGAATTAAACAGAAATGTTTCCTATTTTTTTCTTTATTTTATTCTGTTTTTCTAATTCAAAAAAAAAATTTTTTTTTTGAGACAGTTTGACTATGTCACTCTCAGTAGAGTGCTGTGGAGTCACAGCTCACAGCAACCTCAAACTCTTAAGCTTAAGCGATTCTCTTGCCTCAGCCTCCCAAGTGATTTACGGATTCAATGCAATTCCCATGAAAATACCCATATGTTATATCATAGACCTAGAAACAAAAAATCCTAAACTTTACATGGAACCAAAAAGATCCTGAAGAGTCAAAGCAGTTCCAAGGAAAAAGAACAAATTTGAAGGCATCACACTGCTGACTTTGAGTTATACTACAAGGCTGTGGTACTGGCCTAAAAGTGGACACACAGATCAACCACGCTGAATGGGGAACCCAGAAATAAAACCATGTAGCTTTGAGCAAATGACCTTGGAAAATGCAGACAACCACAGACACTAGAGAGAAGGTGCCCTGCTCAATACATGGTGCTGGGAATACTGGACAGCCGCATGTGGAACAATGAAACGGCACAGTCATCTCTCACTAAATACAAAAATTAATTCTGGATGGATAAAAGACTTAAATGTAGGGAATACAACCATAACACTCTAAAAGAAAATACAGGAAAAATTCTTCTAGACATTGGCATAGGCAAATATTTATAACCAAGATACCAATGGCAAATAAAGGAACGACAAAAGTAAGTCAACTTAAATTTAAAAACTTCTGCACACCAATAAACAGAGTGAATAGACATCCAACAAAATTGGGGGAACAGTCACAAACTATAGGCAAAGGACCAATAGCCAGAATCTGTAAACTCAATCAGCAAAAAACCCACAAACAACCCCATTAAAAAGTGGACAGAATACATGAACCAGTTTACAAAAGCTGATGGACACATGGCCTACAGACCTAAGAAGAGATGCTAAGCCAACATCACAATCATCAGAGCAACACAAATCAAAGCCACTTGAAAAGCCATCTCACCCCTATCTGAGTGGCCATTATTAAAAGTCAAAAGGCAATAGATGGTGGTATGGATGTAGCAGGGGTCCTCAAACTAAGGCCCACGGGCCACATGTGGCAGTGTGATTGTATTTGTTTACATTTTGTTTTTTTATTTCAAAATAAGATATGTGCAGTGTACATAGGAATTTGTTCATTGTTTTTTTTCTAAACTATAGTCCAGCCCTCCAACCGTCTGAGGGACAGTGAACTGGCCCCCTGTTTAAAACGTTTGAGGACCCCTGAGAGAGATAGGAATGCTTAGACACTGTTGGTGAGACTCCAAATTAGTACAACCTCAATGGAAAACAGTATCGAGATTCCTCAAATGAATAAATGTGTTCCTCCCATTTCATCCAGCAAACTTGCTGCTAGGTACTTAGCTGTCCTAAAGTGATGTCAATTCATGAGTGAATAAAGAAAATGTGATACACACACACACACATGCACTCACACAAACCACGGAGAACTACTCGGTCATCAAAAGAAATGAAATAATGTCCTTTGCAGCAAGTTGGATGGAACTGCAGACCCCTATCCTATGAGAAGCATCTCAATGAGAAGAATCTCAAGAATGCAAAATCAAACACTATATTCTCACTAATAAGTAGGAGGTGAACAATGAGTACACATGTCCACAAAGAGAAATAGAGGGCATTGAAAACCAAGAAGGGGTAAATGTGGGAGGAGAGGAGTGGGATTAAAAGCTTAAATCAGTATGTACCACGTGTACCTCTCTGATGAAGGACATTCTGTGTTAAGCATTACACAACGTATCTATGTAACAAAAACATAACCTTAATAAAAAAGATGACCTTAATATTTCGGGAAAAGACTTAAAAATAAGAAAACATATTTATTCTCACAAATTTTTTAAAAAATAGTTTTACTATATGTTTGGTTTATTTCCCTTTTCTTTCTTTGTATGGTCTTTAAATTTGTTTTTTGGCAGATCCTGGTGTCCCTTCTTTTTGAGAAAAATGGTTACATTTTCTAATTAAAAATTTATTTTTTTCTTTTTCTAAGCTTAAAGTATACCAGAAATTTATTCTTAAATAAGATTTTTAGAGGTGAGCTGCAACTTTCCACAGAGAACCATCAGATTCAAAGATTATGGCCTCTTCATTCCCACGCCTTTTATCACAAATCTGAAAAACTTATAAACTTTCCATAATTCTGTGTCCTGTCTGTAGGTAAGACCAAAATTTAGAGAATAATAGGGTTCTCCACTTGGAATATAAAAACACACTAGTCTCAGTTAAATTTTAATTCCAGACACGCAGAAATAATATTGTATTCCATTTTTTTCTGGGCAACCCAAGAGAGCAGGCATAGAAAAAGTGAAACAAGAGAACCAACTCAATATTCTGGATTCTCTTTGAATATTTATCAGTTATAAAATGGTCACCAGCACCAACCCAGCTTCAGCACCTCGCCCACATACATCACTGCCCATTGAGGCATCAATAACAAATATTGATTAAGCTGGAAACTAATTTGTCCATTTCTGATGATCATCTAGAACATTGAGTCCTACAACCAGGATTGGAAATATAGTGACATAAGGATAAATCCAGATGCCAGAATTCTGCTCAGAGAACGAACCATGGGACTACAAGGAACAATTTAACATGTTGCTTTTCATCTACAGACTCTGTTAATCTAGCTCTAAAGAGATTGTTGTGGTTAGTAATACTAAGTTGTTTTTTTCTTGTTTGTTTTATTATTTTGATAGCATAATAATGTCTGGACAAGTCCCAAATTGAATATATAAAAATGGTTAGGGTTGTCAAGAATATGTCTTCACTTCCATTCATTTCATAAACAATAATCCATGGCTTCATTAAAATAATACTGGAAAAAAAAAATTAAGAGTGGTTATTTGAATGAATGCCCAAGTGTTATCCTGACTAGGCCACCAATTTGAGGCCCACGTGGTATACTGAATGGTGCGCTAATAAGCCTGTTGGGAAAGGAGAATCAGGAGGTGAATTCTACAGTGTATCAACTTTAGTTGTGTCAATATTCCCACCGTAGCTAATTCCAAGCTCCCACGACATCTTGCAAAATCTCTAAATACTTAAAAATCAGTTGTCACAAAACTAAATGAGCAACCCTAGCCCATGGCCATGTGTTACATCCCACGCCAGAGGATACAGGCAACTCACTGCATCCTACTCAGTTGATATCTGTTTAAATAAGTGTCATGACTATGAGCTCTCTGAAGGCAGGAACAGATCTCATTCTTCCTTGTATCCTGAAATATTTCTTAGTCCCTGGCATACAGTGGGTGATAAATAAAATAAAGCTTGGTAGAATTAAGTAATAAAAAATCCTTAAGCTATTTAGAAACATTGGTGCTTATATTAATACTACATAAGATTCTTATCTCATCACTTCAATTATAATTCTTCCAAAGGAAGAATTTTCCAAAGGAAAAACACTAATTTATTCTTCTTATCAGGATGCCAAGTAAACTGAGTTTAATGTTTTCTGATTGTTGCCCTCCATTCCAAATGTCGATACAATTTTCTTTTTCTTTTTTTTTTAAATCATAGTGTGTACATTAATGCATTTATGGGTACACTGTGCTGGTTTTATATACCATTTGAAATACAACAAGCTAGTTAACATAGCCTTCACCGCAATTCCTTAATTATTGTGTTAAGACATTTATACTCTACACTTAGTAGATTTGACATGTACCCTTGTAGAATGCACCATCATGTGGTCCGACCAATTACCCTCCCTCCACCCATCCTATTCCCTTCCCTACCCTCCCCCTCCTCTTTCCCCTTCATTTTGGGCTGTAGTTGGGTTTGAACAACACTTTATTCAGTTATCTCTCTGGTGAATTCTCAGAATTAGAACTCCCACTGTAGTTTTAGTATATAGTTTCTGTGACTTGGGTAGACACATTTCAACAGGAGTC